>JAYMTA010006089.1:0-10749 GCA_036897625.1 Pelargonium cotyledonis | reverse complement strand
TCGGGAGGCTGCCTCTCCTGGCCCATCCACACAGGCCGACCAGGTACATCTCTCTTGTTTTACTCATTACTCTATGGCTATCCTCTAACGTGCGCGACAATGCGCTCTAGATCTGTGCCATGGTAGTGCAGATCGAGTTAGTTCAGTTACAGTTATCAGTTGTGTAGTTAACGGCGCAAAGTAGATAAAATGCAGTGTCGTTTTCTAATATGAACCGGGTTGTCGTTGCTTGAGTTTCGTGTCACGGCGTTACATGGACTCGAACCTTTGTTTTTATGTTCTGATAACTAGAGAGCATACAGATGTATATGGTCAAAGATCTGTTGACTCGTTGATCTAACGGCGGATAGGACAAGCATATTTAGAACAGACGGTTCCGGATAGATCTGATGCCCCAAAGAGATGAGATCTCTGTTTGATAGTATTAAACAACAGTAATCAAAAGAGAATAGTTCAGACATGAAACGTGTCAGAGAGACATGTGGTTAGGGAAGAAGAAGGTACCATAGGGTTCCTTACAAATGGGTCTCATTTAGTTTGGACCCAAAACCCTTATTTGGTAGTTTCTGATATGAAACATTCCATGTGTGTGGATAATGGCACTGGTTTTTGTCATTAGTACATCACAATTGTGTCTATCAATTTAGATTATTACTATACAAACAAATGACTTGTGTGTGTAGATCATAGCCCGCATAGGTGTGTAGCTGCATAATCAATAATGTAGCTTGTTCTTATATTTTTAGATTTGACCATAAATTGTAACATTTTAAATGTTGCTGAAGAAGAGCTTAGAATTTAGGCAATTCAGGGCTGGCTATGGAATCGAAGTAGATCAAGGTAAAGGGAATAGTGAAATTTGGTCACAGTTGCGACCACTCTACTACTATCATTTTTAGTCCACACGCCAGAAAAGGAAATAGTTGCTAGAATGCTACGAGGCCCAGTAATTCCTTGAAAGCAACTTGAAAACTGACATTGTCACTTTCCTTGAGCTGGGTTGGCTTGTCACAGTTTACTATTAGGTGTTTGGTCATCTCAATTCCTATTTTTTAAACTTTATTGGTGCATGTGTAATAAATGGACACTATTGTTCATTGTTTGCTTTCATGTGGTGGTGACATTGGAGATAAATTGGTGTTGGTAAAATGTTGCATAACCATATTCTAAAAATGATGTGTGTGTGTGTGCGCGCGCGCGCAGAGTGGAGCAGTGAAGATGTGGTCCATGGCAGGTGGGAGCTTGGTGTTTGGATGGGGTGTCCTCTTGTCTCTACTCTAGAGAAGCAGAGTTGGTTTTTTGCCTGTTGAATTCAGCTATTTCCTCTTGTTTCTCTCTCTCTATATAGGAGTAATGTGGATGTCACTTATTGATGATGTATTTGAACTTATTATATACATTCAGTTGGATTCTTTGGTAGATTTTTGAGAGGAGAGTTTTATATTATGTATTGAGGGGAGGAGTTGTTCTGTATGGTATATGTTGGTTATTGCTATTGTAGCATCCTCTTTCTATTTTATTCCCTCTTCATGTTCACTCATCTTCATATTTAGTCAAATTTTAATTAGCAAGTAAGCACCTCACAAGAGGACCTCTTCAATATTGTCCTACCCCTTAAGAAACACTTGAATCAATTTCACTAAGGATCTACCTCCTCACTACAAGGTTTTCACATGCCTATGTTAAGATGTGACTTAAGGAGGTCAAAATTGGTCAGTGACTCTTCTTGACGTCGAGAATACCTTACATTACATTGACACGTAGGGTATCATGATATGACGGAGCTCTAAGAGGAGCTAAACCTAAGTGTAATTCAATTCCGCTCTCAAATAGATCAACATCATCCAATCAATTAATTTGCATCATTGTATGTGTATAATAAATGCATAATCTTTAAGGTGGAAATGCATTTTCTCACAAAGAAATAAATTTTAATGCACCGGTGTTTGTTACGTAAAAGTGTAGAGATACTCATTCTCATGAAGTCTCTTGTAAACCTTCGGGTACTAGCAACTTCAATGTTTCCTCAATTACTCTTTTACCTGCAAATGCAATAGTTGTGTTGGGTTCGCCAATAATAAGATTCCACGAAAGAGATGAAATTTAGTGCACACATTTCCTTTCACTTATAAACATGCTACGCCTACAACACTCGTGTGGAAGACAATTTAGAAATAAACTATGTTTTTGGATTTATAATTTGTTACCCAGATTTAATTATCTCAAGAGATGATTTTTAATTCACAAACTGATACGCGATAAAATGATATGCAACTACTAAGACCTTAATAAAGACACATACTTTAAATAAATAATTTATTAATATTTTAGCAAATTAGCTCTTATAGCTCAGTTGGTTAGAGCACCCGTTTAGTAAGCGGGAGGTCTTGAGTTCAACTCTCAATAAAAGCAAATTATTCTTTTAAATTACATCATATAGTTTTCTAGCATAAATTAGTATTTTTCATTACAATGTGCTTAACAAAATATATTATACTTGATGAATTAGTCTAGAATTAGTCAACTAGTAAGGAATTATTCTAGTTTAATGTGAAATCTGTTTTAAAACTTGGTAGAGAGAATCTTATTGTTTACAACTTAAAAATGAGAGAGATATTTTTTAGCATGAATTAGTTTAGAATTAGAATTTTACAATGCAACATGCCCAACAAAAGAGATATTTTATTCTCTAAATGTACTGAATAACCTAGGTCTTGACCCATAGTGATAGATTGTTTAGATCTACATATTCAATTTTTTATCTATTTTTTATTGTGTAGATTGATGTATTATATATTTTTAATAACCCTCAATTTTAATCTTAGTGCTTGTTTGGGAACTTCAAGTTTCCCTCCTTTTGCTCCTTTTTCCTCTTCACCTAGGATATAGAGGCAATGGCCTTGTTTGGCAAACTTCATTATCTCTCCTCCTCTTTGCTCTGCCAACTAAGCAAAAGAAGGAGAGAGAGTGTTTTTGAAAAAGTTACTGTTTCGTAACTGTAGGGGAGAAGGAGGAAAGAGATCATATATTTTGAATCATTTTATCCTCATACTCTCATTGGTTAATGACATGATTGTCTCTAAATCATCATCACTGTCATCAATTTGAAACAACATTTGAACCACTCTTTTAGCTTTAATTCAATGATATTAAAAACTCATCTTACTGTAAACCACACTAAATTTTCTTTAAATTGATGTCGACTCCAAAGACAAACACAGTAGATGAAGTATTGAGGAAGGTTTGGCGACCAACACTGCTTTTTGGAAGGGAAGACTGGTTATTACATTACACTGGTTAGTTGAATATGTGTATTTGCTAAAACTCAACATCTTAGTTTGATTTATTCATGATAATAGTTGGTGTGTATGATTATATTTAGTTGCTTAATTATCATTTCAAAGTAGTATAAATATATTTGAATATTATTGGATTTAAGTTTTTAGTTAGTTATTTGTTTCCCAAACACCAGAACATGAATTGGTCGACCAACTATTTGAATTGGTCGACCAACTATGTGGATAGGCTAACTACGTATACAATTTGGTCAACTAACTATATGAGTTGGTAGGCCGACTATCTTGAATAGGTCGACCAACTAATCTGGGAAATAAAACTAATAATTCTTTTTTTTTAATCTACATAGATGAATAAGGATTATCATAAGTCGTTTAATTCTCCTCCAACTAAACAACCAAACAACAATGGAAGTAATTACCCTAGTTGGTTCCCTCAAGATACCAGAAACTAAAACAAATGGCAACAATTTCCAAATGTTGTGCAATATGACACATTAGCTAATATAGATAGCGTTAAATGTACTTTGTGAATTTTGCCTACTTTGTGAAGTTGCTGTTTGGTTATTCAATTTTTTTGCCTATTTTGTGAAGTTGTTGTGTGGTTATTCATTATTCTTTTCGTTTGTATTAATTAATATATATATTACAGGGTTGATTTGTCATTTTACAATATTAATACAACTTTAATACCAAATTTTATCAAACACAACTCCTTTTATAACTCAATTTTAACAAATATAACCCAAATCTCCTACAGACTCTCTCTTCCTTTTACCTCCTATAGATATTTGCAAAAGTTGGAGTAGAGTTACCAAATGAAGCCTTAATCTATGATGTTAAAAGTTGTTGCTTATGTTTTGGGCCTTGACATGGAGCCTACACTTATTCGAGATGTAGTAGCTTCGTATCATTTGGGTTGAAATTTCTATGTGGGCTCTACCCAAAAAGGCCCATTATAAGATCAAATATCTTAACGCGTATTTTACTGTGTATGGGCCTTACGGCTTTGTAAGCTTTCAAACTCCAATTTTTAACTTTTCAATTCTGAATTAGCAAAATATTCTCCCTAATTAGGCGTTGATACGTCTGAGACAGTTTCTTTTTTTCTTTTTTTTTTCTTTTTTTTTTTGAAACAGTTTCTTGAACACACACTCATATTTACTATATATTTTTTAGATACACACCGAAGTTGGCCTCTAATTGATTGAACACTTGGAGTACACCTTACTTGAGTGGCTTATTAAAGACTCTTATTTTCTTACTTTTTCATGATCTTGATTCTTGGGAGCTCATGAACTTTCCATTGAAGCTTCGTCATCTAGAGCTCGATTCACAATATGGGTGGTAAGCGAGGTTAAAACTATCAGCTTGAAACTTGAGATCTTGTAAGTAGTTAAAATGAGTAATCGGTTCAGTCCAGTAATGTTGAGTTTCTCTTTTATAAGCTTTCTAATTTAAATATTTGACGTATAAAAATTAAATGCGTGTTTCTAATTACTGTATTTAAGAAACAAAAGAATAGTAATATCGGTGATGAACTCATAATAACTAATTGTTTATCTATGAAAGGCAGTATGTGGCCATAACTGCACCAAATTCTTCCGCACAAACCCAAAATTTGCAAAAGGTTTGAATGCATACAAACACAATCAATCTCTAGGTTATGAGTAGGTCCCAATTGAAGGTCCTAGCTGACATTTGTGTTTAATAGTTAGGTTGCTACATGTACTCATGCCTTCCAATTTCACTTGTCCCATCTCACCAAAAATGATTTAATTGTACCTTAGTCTCAATCTTGGATGAAAAAGAATACGTTCTATTTCAACTACATTTCAAATGTGTACTTATAATTAGCTACAGTTTATTAGAAGCACAATAACAATCTATAATTTAATCATTTGTTTAATAAAATTTACGTTTATTGCACGAGTCATTGAACAAAATGTATATGAATGTCTCAGTCATATTTTTCTTCCTCATTGTATTTCATTTAATGTTATTGCTACTATACTACAGAATCGCAAATATTTGTATTGCAATTGTCTGAATCATGTTAAACAAGTTTTATAAATTGTTCTCATCTCATTTTTTTGCTTAAAAAATACAATGACTTTCCTTGACATTTGGAGTAAAGAATAGAGAAGAAAAGCTAATAATGGCAACACATCTTTTTACAATTTATGAAGATCATGATGAGATGGATCTTTCCCTTGGTGCAAGAGAGATGAGGCAAAGAAAGTGAAAGACAATGTCTGAAAAACCAGAAAGGAAGCTTCAGCTTGAGTAACAAGAGGTAAAATCACATGGACATGACCTTAGTCCTTAGCTGTAATCATATATATATATATATATACTTCACATCCTACAAGATGCAGACCCACTACCAAAGTGTCCCATACAATTTGTTTATTTTCTTGGGTCTTCCATTACAGCCCCAACGGTCAATAAAGAGTACAATACATATTTTAAAAATGTTGCTGCTACCCACCAAAGTGGGACACGGGAAGATTCAAATAAAATTACAAAAGGTCCCAATGGCCATAAAGAAAGAAAGATTTCATTTTTAGCACAACACCATCAGCATAATCAAGAATTAGATGCTAATTTCATATGCTAAATTGGGCATAAAAACACAAACATTCTGCAGTGAGAGATTGATGAAGGAAAGGTGTTAATTGCTGTATTAATGAGCATTAAATACTTGATGGACACAATGCACTGTTTATATGCAATGCAGTACAGAGAAGGGCAACAAATGTATCTATCGCAATCTACCCATTTCCCTTTCCACTTCTAGGCAATCTTTTACATCAAGAAACCACCAAACCAAGAGTAACAAACCCAAATATGCTACTATTAAAGATAGAGAAGAAGACATCAGTGCCAAACCCACAACTTTAGTTGCCTTTTGGCATGAGATTTAGCAAAACTTAACAAGGTCCATGGTTATGGTATGTCAGTATATCACAACCTTCCTTCACAACCTTGGAAAGTAAAATGAAAACTATCTTCCATTTCCCCTATCCCTGGCTAGAACACCAAGCTCCAAACTTCTTAGTTGGATTCTGCAACTTAGTATAAAAGATTCATTCATTTCCAGGTGGAACTTTAACCTATTATGCTCTATTTACAGCTTAGCAGATGCATGCCCCAATTTCCAAAGATCCAACTTGACTCCTACTTTGTAACTTCTAACGTGTTAGTCTATTAGAAGCAGCTACCAGTATAAACAATTGACCTAATAATTGAATCCTAACCGGATGTTAAACTTCCATTCTCCACATCATGTTATCTGTTCCGGCATTATTCGCTTTCTCCAATGCGGCAACTTTGGCCCGATGAGCCGCTAGTGCAATAGAACTCTTTGCTCTTCCATCCTGCGGGAGCTCGCATGTTTCGCTGATGGACCCAGATCTTAAGTCAGCAGGGGGGATGAAACAGTCTACTGACAAGCCCGGGACATTAAATGCCACCTCTTCAATTGTCCAAGCTTCTTCCATCCTTGTTTTGGTATGGCTCATTGCAACCTCACCAAATCTGAAAAGGGTCACGACTGAACGGCCAGAGTGTGCAATCATGATGCCTTCAACAGGCCTATAGTCGTCAAGGAACGAATTAATTGTGGTTTCCCAGTACGCTGCATCTCCACCATTTGACTGAATGCGGGTCAAGTGGGAATCCTCCATGTGAACGAGAAGACCAGTCTTCTGGCTGAAGTAGCCAAACAGAACATGCCTAATGATCTCTGCCGGGCCTTCACTCCTGGACTTCAATGTCTGAGGGTCAGCACAAAGCTTCAAGATGAAGCAATCCTCTCCATTTAGTCTCTTCTCTCCTATACACCTTGCATCAGCAAACATACTGGCAGTGGTTCTTGGATCTAGACCCTGAAATAGACAATCAAGCCCAAATTAGCTACCAGACAACCAACAAAAAAGGAAACGCATACTACAATTATGATCTTATCTTCACCTGGAGTGCACGACGCAAGGGTCTAACAGGCCCTTTTGCAGTGTGAGATCCAAGCCAGGGTGTATGCCTCCATACAGTCTTTCCATTACAACCAGCGCGAACTTTACTGCCACCAACAGCAAGCTCCACATACCACATATCTGGATTCATCTGCCAGAGAACAAACCCACCAGACTCCGCACACCTAGAGGAATTCCTATTCTTCACCGTCTTAGTTACAGTTTCAAATTCAGAAGCTACCATCCTCACCTTCCCCAATGCATATGCATTTCGGATGGAGTTCTGTAGCTTCTGTCCTCCTGATGCAGCAGTATATTGCTGCAGTATGTACTGAGCTGAGGAAGTTTCCTGCAAAAGTACATAGAAGATGTGTCTTAGGAGTTAATACTAGGATTCAAATGCAAAGTACTCAACATCACATATACATGTAGCATTACATGATTACTAATTCTCTTGGGAGAAAAATACCAAACCAACCAAATCAAGTACTTCCCAAATACAAGTTTTTCCAAGGCACTTACAGTCTGGTTGGTAAGAAAATATGGGAACATCATTTGAAATAATGAATGTCAAATAATTCATAATCTGAGACAAGAAACCCCACTTAGTTGAGCTGAACATTTGAAATTTAAAACAAGAGACATTGCGTTGAGACTAATTAAATCTTTTTGGTTCACTGTTTCCTCAACAACCAAACAGATGGTCAACAGCCCAAAAAGAAAAGTTAAAGTAAAGAGTTTGAAGGATCTACTTTGCTTTACTAAAGAAGCTCGAAACAAAATTCAAAGGCAACAATCTAAAGCATCCATTAGCACCAAGTTTAGGCAAACGATAGAATATTAAACAATGACCACAAATCAAACCCACATAAAACTGTCATCAACAATCCACAAGATATTCCAACAAAAATACTACTTTTTTTGTACCGGAACCAACCAAACAACTATTACAATTACCCGTCTATCATTATACCACAATCCATATAAATGTATGTACAAAACAAAGTATATCGCATGCAAAATTCTGAAGATTGAGTAATACTGTAGATGAAGCTACTCTATCAGAAAAAACAAAACCGACCCAGTAGACGATTTATTCATCATATTCGATTTCCCTGGTACAATCACACAAAATACATGGAAAAAATGCAGAGCAGTAGGTGAAGTCAAGAGTGGACTCACAATGGGCGTGTCCTTGATGCTGAGGTGAGGCAGAGGCTCAGTGCTGCTAACGTGCACCGGAGCCAGAGGCGCACCCATGACGCCGAGCAACAGTCCCAGATCAGACCTCTTGTACGCCATAGCCGTCACGGAGGGAGTGCGGGTTAGCTGCCCTTTCATCCACTGACCCAAACCTGACCCGTTTCTCTTAGAGTCGCCGGCCTCCCCTCCTTCCGGATCCGGGCCCTCTATCACCGGCGACAAGGTCTCTCCGACGGGCCTGAGGCTAGCGGATCTCGCAATCAATTGCTCCGGAAAGTTGTGCTTCTTACGGCGCAGGAGGCTAGACATGGGAGAGGCGGAGCGGGCAGGGCTGTTGGCGCGGGAACGGGACGGCGATAAGCCCCGGACCACCTCGTCCTTGAGCGCAGAGAAAAAGCCTTGCTTTTTCTCCATGGCAGGTGGGTCTGAGCACAAAGCAGAGAAGACCCAGAAAGCTTAAGATGGTTGGAGACGACAGAGAGAAGATGGGTTGGGCTCAGAGACGAAAATGGAGTGAGTGTGAGTGAGAAGGGGTCTTCATCGAGAGCAAAAAGAGCAACTGTGCTGTGGGTGTCTCTGTGTGACACTGGTTTTTGGAGCGAGTGATTTTTAGAAATGACGTACTAATATATAAATAGGGAAAGCTCAAGAAGAAGTGGAAATGGGTTAATGGTTTTATTTTTTTATTTAATTTATTGTTATATACACAAAATATTGTATTCTGTTTTCTTTCTATTTTTTGACTTGTTTTGGTTTAATGATGCAATATTCTGGTTACTATATTACCTTAGTATGTTTTTATTATTCATCAACTATTGCCTTATATTTAGGAATTTAGTATTTGGTACCTACTTGATATGGATCCATAATAACAGGAATTAATACAATGCCATTGATGCTCTACAACTAAATTAACATTGGATAAAAAAATAAATTAGCAAAAAGGAAAGCTCCACAATAGTATGATGCGACACATGATCAAATTATTATGTCATCTCCTTTTTTAAAATTCAAATACGTCAGCAACAACGGACCTATGAGATTTCTAAATTGTGAATCATGGCACAACTTTTTTACACAGTTACACCCTCACTTTAACCGTTAACGAAATTCTTTGAACATCAAAGGGGCTCCCTTTCGGTCCCATGTCGCGGATTCACGACGGAAGTATTTGAAGCTCACTTTCGAACCTACGTTGCAACATTATCTCCTCATGCCGCGACCTCACATTGAGAGTTATAGCAATAGAAATTTTGAAGATGTCTAGTCATGATCCCAAGTCACAACATTGTCACGATAATCTCAATATTTAAGGAGCTCGCTTTCAATCTCATGTCGCGTCATCTCTTCATCATATCACTATGTTTAGGCTACCATACATTTCGTTTGCCACTATATAAGACTTTGTTATTATTTTTTATTTTACTTTGGAATTTACAGGTTCAAAAGTTATATTTTGTATTAGCTTATACAAATAGGTATATTTCACTAATCATAATTGATAGATTGCTATCAAATGGGTATTTGTTCACTTTTAAAAGTACTTGACTCATTTTTCGTTACAATCACACACACCACTTGTCTCTTCCGTGAAGACTGAAGTTGATCTTTTTATCGGATGTATTTTTGAAGGGACGACTGAAGTTAATCTTGGTGAAACTAGAGTTGGATTCATCAAATTCACTAGATTTAGATAAAAAAAATTAAAAAAATTCTTATATCTATACTTTAGATTTTCACGGATGAATCCAAAGAAATAGTAACTACGAATTTTTGGAATTGCATTTCTGAAAGTCAGAGACTGGTTTTTATTTTTCAAGCACTTATCCAATAAGTTTACTTGTTTATTTTTACAAAGAACATATTATAACACATGCACAATTTTGTATTGTTTCTCATAAGAAAGGGTAAAAGATTTTTTAGTTACTCCTAGAATTATGCACACATGGAGATCGAATAGTGTTATCAACTTCATAATAGGTAAAAATTAAATAATTGTTGCTAAATTCGATTAACTTGTTGCTCAAGTTAATTTTTTAATTTATTTATTTTGAACGGAAAGAAATGATAATATTCCAAGAAAGATAAGTACAATAAGATGATAGAGAGAAGACTAACAAAACGAAAACAAACGCATAAAACAAAGTCCAGAACCTAAACCAAATCTACTCCAAACTAAAAGAATAAGCTTCTCTCTAGAATGCCCTATTGACGTGGAATCTTTCAAAATCATAATAATCTCAAAACTCCGTGACTGAAGACGGGGCCTCGGCACG
>JAYMTA010006088.1:0-10749 GCA_036897625.1 Pelargonium cotyledonis | reverse complement strand
AAAAAAAAAAGCTAAAATGAAACCCTTCAAGAATTTCATTTAAGTTACAGAGGAACACCACCATCACAGGCGACTCACTGTCTTCGTCCAGATCCAGCCGCCTCCATGCTCGCCGCCTTTGTCCAGATCAAACCACCTCCATGCTCGGCTGTCTTCGACCAGATCCATCCGCCTCCATACTCAGCCGTCTGCGCCGAGAGAGAGAGAGCATATCGTCGTGGTGCAGATCGGTGGAAATGCTCACTGTGAGGTCGCCGAAAATGAAGCATCGCCACCGATGTTGAGTTTGCTTCGCTGGAGACTTCGGTCTTCAGCTGGAGACAGAGCAACAACGGCGGCGGGCTGGGCTCCGGTGAGCTCGGTGTTGGCCTCCCATTTTTTGGGTTCTTGTGATTCAATACCTAATTGAATGTTTCTTGTGTTTTAATGTGACTATTGAAATGATTTTGTGACCTACTTGAATTGTTAGAGAGATTGAGAAAACAAATTGTGAATTGTCTGTGTAGTTTTTCAGTTAGGGGTTTGTAAATTTGGGAATTGAATTGGTGTTGCCGGTGATTATCATTTCATGGAGAGAGAAGAAAAGAGAAAGGAAAAAGAATGTAAAAATTAAAAAATTGTAAAATGTGAAGGGTAAAATTGTAATTTTACATATTAAAAAATATTTTGTCATTTATTTTTAACGTCAGTTAGTTTTGACGATTTCCGTTAGTGATTAAACGGAGTGGACCTCGCGAGAGCAAAAAGTGCGCTACTATAAACTTGCAGGAACAAAGTAAAGTATAGGGACCCTGATGAAATAAATGAGATAGTACATGGAACTCTGAGGAGCTTTGTACTTGCGTAACTAAGATTATTATAATAAACTATCTTTTTACCTAAAATAATCTCTTAATTTTTAAATATTAACTCAAAATGATTTACGAACTTTTAAAGGTTCAGGACCAAATTAGATTAAAACACAAAAATTCAAAGATTATTGTAGGTGGAAATACGAAAGTTCAATAATTATTTTAGACTTAAAATGTTCATTACAAAGCTGAAGCATCCAAGTTTAAGAGCCAAATATAATTTTTTATTTTAAAAAATATTCAATTGATGACGTGGTGACTGGTCACTGGCTCAAATTAGTTGGCCGCGTGGTGTCGCTTTCACATTTGCCCTATTGGAGACGCTAACACTGCTTCACTTTATAAAATTGACCTTTTTTCTAAAATAAAATATTGACTATTCTAATTACCTAATTTGTTAATAAGTTTTTTTATTTTTAATGGTCTCTGAATTATTCAATTTGTTCCGAAATAGTCTTCAAACTTTGATTCGTTCCGTAGATGACCAAAAACAAAAATTTTGTTCCGCTGTGGTCTCTACCGTTATTTTTTTAACAGACTTCGTTAAATAATACTTACTTGACAATTTCTTCACAAAAGACACACTCTTATGCCTACGTGGCACTCCACGTCAGCGTCCCACATGTCTACTGGCAACCACCCAACAATTCCTCTGAACCATTTTCCAAGAGAAAAATCATCCCAATCCAAGCATCTCCCATTACATTGCTTAAATCAGCTCCCAAGCTCCGAGTCTTCAACAAGAAAACCAACTCCGGCGAAGAGTCTGGCGTCTCCGACGCTTCGATTTCGAAGCGGTTCTCAAGGTGCTTGAAGCTTATCTATGTTAAAAATTCAAAGAAAAATGGCGACAAGAGCACGCTCTCTGTGGAGTCGTCTTCGCCGGCGAGGAAAGAGAAGCAGAGAAGCGCTGATTCTGGGATCCAGGTTGTGTGCAAGAACCTGAGAAAGAGCAAATCTTCGCTGGCGGCTGTCGGAATCGAGTCGCACGCGAGGAGGGACGATTCGCTACTGCAGCAGCATGATGGGATTCAGAGCGCCATTCTGCATTGTAAGAGATCTTTCAATTCCTCCAGAGGTATATATATTTATACATAAAATTTACATGATTTAAATAAATGTTGTTGCTTGAATCTAAACTGGGTTCGATTTTGGTGGCAGAATCATCGATGCTTTCGCGATTAAGAAGCGACTCTGTTCATGATAGCTCTGTGTTATCGAGATATTCGAGTGACAAATGGATGGATTCGGCGACAAATTCAAGCGAGGACGGTTGTGTCTTTAGAGCTTGTATTGGTAAAGAAGAAGAAAAGACTATGTTTCCTTGTATTTTGTATTTTGGGAGTGAAAAATGATTCCAATATTGCTCATATTGAAAATTGAAAACAAAACAGAGAATGGTGCAAATGTGGGCTGTTGTAAATGAAAAAAAAAATAGAGAAATTAGGAGGGTTTGGTTAACTCTTATGATTGATGACCATTTGAGAGTTGAAGAAGAATTGTAGGTCAATAGGTTCAAATGGCTGTGGAAAGTAAATTGAAACAGTGATTTGTTCATCCATATTGTCATCACATTGACCATTTGTGTGCTTGTGGTTCTGTGTTATGTTGGTTGCTCAAGGATAGGGGTGGCCAGAGATAGGTTAGTGTTAGGGTTCTTGGCTGGTTGCAAGCAGCCATGGTGCGAGGAGGTGAGGAAGAAGAAAGGGGTAAAATAGTAAATTTCCCCATTAAATTAATTTTGGAGGCTTTTTTCCACGTGGGATGCTGACGTGGAGTGCCACATAAGATGAGAGTGTGTCTTTTGAGAGGAAATTGACACGTAAGCATCACTTAACGAATTTTGTTAAAAAATTGACGGAATGGACCATGGCGGAACATAATTCTCATTTTTGGACGTCTCTGGAATGATTCAAAGTACGGGGACTATTGCGGAACAAACTGCAAAGTTCAGGGACCATTGGAGATAAAAAACCATGTTCTTTCAATGAACAAAATGTTGATACAATCTTTTTTTGGCAATAACACACTACATTAGCAAATTTAGAATCATACACACATACACACGCACATATTATTGTGTCCAACACATCCAGGACAAAGGCCTATCCCAAACCCGCACCACAAGAGGTACGGTAGCGGGTATTAGGTTCTTATGTAGAATGTGAGGGCTCAACACAGGTTTGCCAGACCGAATCCGAAAAATGATCGAAAATATTTTGTGCGACCCAAACCCGTATAAAGGGTCAGATTTTGGGTACCCACAGGTTTAGGTCCAAATTGTCAGATGTAATCAGACACGGGATAAAATTAAAAATACAACAAACTTGTGCACATGTTCTGCTGACTCTAATCAAACTGTGAAATAATCGATAGCTACTTGAGAAAAAAATAAAAATAAAAATAAAAAACTCAAAAGTCAAAAGGTAGTCACTAAGCCAGGTATTTTGGGATATGAGAATTAAAAACTTTAAAGGCTACAATGCAACCAAATTCTCAAAATGTTGTTTCATTGTAATCCCTCCAGTGATACAGAAAAAAATTCCAATGTCATTAAAGAAACACTTGGTTAAACTTTTTTTTCCAAATTGAAGCATGTATAGACAAGAAGCATAAGATATGGAAAACAACAAGTCATAGTATATAGCTGACCTCATTATAAACAGTATCATCTGCTGTTTTCTTGAAAGGGGTTTTACTTATTTTTCCAGATGCTTGCAATGCTAACTGCAAATGATTTCAGATTTCCCCACAAACTAGTTTTCTTTGGAAGTTGAGCATCACTCTGCCTTCTAGAAGTGTCCCTGGATAATAAATCAACTATTCTGTTAGATGCAGCAAATAAACAGTGAAGGAACAGAGACAAAAATGTATACTCACAGTCCATGATAAAAAAGATAGGGGCAATAAACGGTTTGATTCTTCAATACTGGACATTACCACTCCCCTCCCTTTTGTTTCAATAAAAGTTTGTATGAAAAGAGTTTTCAAAGAAAAAATGGCCTGTAATTTTCAACATTTATTGGATTTCCATTGAAGCAAAATCATTGACATGTTGGATTAGATATGTTTCACCCCAGTACAAGTTCTGAAATTCATTTGACCCATGACTATATGGAGATTAATCCCTTGACCAAAAATGACTAATAGAGGATTTTGTTATATATTCCCACAAAAATCTTGTACAATATTTAGTAGCCAGCTAAGGGATAACCTATGAAGCACAGATTCGTAATCACCTTACGAATCCGAATCCATTCGCGAATCGGAGTCGGATTCCCGTTGGAGTCGTCCAAATTCGCTACAGATTCACATATTTGCATTTACGGCAAAAAAGTATTCTAAACTAATTAGGATTCTGCCCGGATTCATCATGGACACACGAGATTCGCGATTCCTGAATTAAAAATTAAAATAAAAAAAATTAAAATACAAAATAAAAAAATGACTTACCTCACAGCCTCTTAAACACATACTCAGATGCTAGGGTTGAAGATCGACAACAGCCGAGAGCAGAAGGCGACGGCAACTTCGATCAGATCGACAACCAGTTATCGCACGAATAGGTTACGTTTATTTGCAATTATGCCTAAAGTTTAGGCTGAAATCAAATTTTCTTGGTTTTCTATTTTGAAAATAAATACTCTTTCCATATATGAATACTGAGATTGAATAGAATTGGAGTTTCCCTTATCAATTGTTTAGATGGAAATGGATTCTGCAGTATTTTTTAATTATTATAATTACTTAAATTGGTTTTTTATTGTATTAAAATTTAGGGGTAATTGCATGCATGTAACTACCCTGAACTAAACACCTTTTGCATTTTACTACTCTGAACTTTAAGTTGTAACTTTGGGCTACCCTCAACTTGCCATCCTAGTGTCCCTTGGTTAACTCTAAAGAAAAATCCATTTAAACGGGTCATGTACTACCCTTTTTTATTATTATTTAAATTTATTAAAAGAAAAAGAAAAATGAGGCTATTTTGGTCTTTTAGCCATTCCATTAACGGAGTTATGGACGGACACTAGGATGGTAGGTTTAGGGTAGCTCAACGTTACACCTTAAAGTTCAGAGTAGTAAAATGCAAAAAGTGTTTAGTTCAGGTTAGCTACCTACAATTACCCCTGAAGTTTAGAATCGGTGAGTTTCACAAACAAAACAAAAAGGAATAAGTGAAATTTCTTATTGGATTAAAATTCCAATTTCGTTTTTGGTGTGTGTAATATTGTTTAATTTAATTTTTGAACTCATCCAAAGAGGAAAAATGAAAGCATATTGTGAGCCAGAGGAGAAAGTAATCGCGTGCTTTAATTATGTGATAGAAAGCTAGCCTCATTCCCATATGCAAGTGTTAAACCCATATGGGGTTGGGTTCTTAATCCAGAATTGGCTACAATGTAACAAGGTTGGCATACATAGGATCTTCAAGCATAGGGTTATAATGGGATTTGATGACAAGCATGTATAAGTCAACTGGATCTGTTTGTTTGAATTTATTGAGATTCATATAACAGGATTGACATAGAACCGGTCCTAGGTGCAATTGCTTCGCATCTTTTTCTCCCTTTTCTTTATTCTCTACTTGCAATTTGAATGCTGAACTCATCTCCACATACTTATATCATATATCAATATGAACCCCAGTATCCCTAAGTCTTCTACAATACCCTTAATTCTTAACCTACATTTCTATAGCATTTTCAAGAATGTAGCCCTAATGAACAAAAGCATCAGCAGCTACTGGTAGAAACTTGGATGATAATAACAAACTTACGCTGCATATTTCTCTGGTTCAGGCACAGCTTTGCTCTTTGACCCATCAAGATCCTTCAAATCTTCAGGAATACTTTGCTCCTTCGGATACTCAACGTCCTTGGAATCATGACCCTCAATTTTTCCTTTAAGAATACTTTCTGCAGCAACCATACCAGAACTATCCTGAGGTTCCACCTTTTGATCATCACCTGGATTTTCAATCATGGAACTAGAAACTGCTTTAGCATCCACTTCCACCACCTCACTTTTTGTTGTGCGAAAACCTAAATGGTTATCCTGGAAAATAAAATTATAGGTAAGAGGGAAGAATATGAAAAACTCTATTGATCTAGAAGCTAATAGAAAAGGAATCTACAAGAAGGAAATAAACCATTAATCAACTATTTTTTTAATATGGAGATAGAAACTAGTGACTTGATAGATAGTCTACAAAGCTTCTGCAACTTCTCTCACACCTTTGGTGGTAATACACCATCATTATTAACTTACAACATCCACGCAACGCAACAATATAAGAATGAATAGGGACAAACTATCCAATAATAAACCATGCAAGAAATCAAAGAAATGGATCAAGAGAGATATTTCTAAATAATCAAAAAGAGAAATAGAAATAGCCGTATATGCCATCATACTTGAGTTGGGGTCTGCACAGGCTCTTTCGGCAAGCTCTTCTCAGCTGACACAGAACTTTGCAAGTCCCCCTCAAAATGATTGCTGCTATCATTACGAATCCGCACCTCATTAATAGATGACATCTTCAAATCATTTTGAATCTCAGCACAAACTGTTATCTTACTGCCTGAGATTTCTTCAACTTCAGTTAACGATTCATCCTCTTCAATTAGCTGCTTCCTTGATAAATTTTCACTTTTATTGGTGAAGGGAGATGTTTTTGATTTGTATTCTAATTCTTGAATGATCTGTCTTAAAACATAGTGACTGCCACCAATTTGTTTTCTAGCATCAGAAACAGAAGGAAATTTTCCTGCATTCATTTCTCTGTAGCTGCAAAAAGATTACATCTTCATTTAGTCCAACCTCGTGCATAACATTTGAGCCATTTGCAAAGATAGATAACATGGTTAAAAAACGTGTATTAGAAAAGCCTACTTAAACACAGCGATACAACCAAAGAAAGACATTTATTCATCTAGTTGGATTTTCTTTCTCATTATACAGCCACTATACTCAAGCAACATGCAAGCTTTATACTAAGAAGTTAAAATTAAGAACGAAACAAAGAACTCGCATAGATCAAAATTACTTCTCGATATGAATACTTCTATTCAACTAAGAGAAAATAACAGCAAAGCTACCAATAAATTCTAGTATGCTACATATTTATACGTCCAAAGTTTCCCACAGACCAAAACTCACCTCATCCTGCAAATTGCATAAAGCCCACACAGCCACAACTCCAAAATTTACAACCTACTACTCTTTGTTAATCTGCAAGAAGTATACCTATCCTCTCTTTTTTACCAAATGCCAGTTTAGCTCTAACATATAGATGACATGCATATACATTAGTTCAAGGTAAGACAATGAGCCTTATATTTAGTCATCCGAGAGGCGAACTTGATAGATAAAAACGCTTGCAAAAAAAATAATAAAATAAATAAATAATGAACTCAGTCCACTATATCTACCAAAAGTAAGTTGAGTTTCAAAAAAAGAAGCAAGAAGGAAAAAGGAAACACCAGCAAAGCTAGTTTATTGATTGAATAGCATGAGCTAATCTAAAGGAACTCTAACTCCAGGTAGATCATAATGACATAGGATACTGCATAATATTACAAAGTGTACCTATCCTGACCTAAACTAGACAAATCAGCCAGAATAATCACTAATATCTCGCATATACGAATTAAGCCACACTAATACCAGAGATAAATTAAAATATGTTTCACAAACAAAATCAAAAGAAAGTATCCATCAGAAATGTGGGGCATCATAAGCTTATAAGTTATAACCATCATAAAGGTCATCACAATCACTTAGGATTATACAAAGTTTATTAAAGTCATGAGGGCAGGGCCATTAGCAATTACTCGTATGAGATACACCTTTAACGAACAAACAAAAGTTACAATGAAACTGGAGCTAAACCATTTTTCTAATTGTTATCACATCTACCAAAGATTAAAGGGGATTAACTGAAATCACACCTAGCCGCAAATTCATTTGACTACCAAATAATACTGAGGACATAGTATGAAAGCAGTAACCAAGCTATGAAGTTGTGAAATTAAATAAATAAAAGTACAGAGAACAGGAAACGAAAATAAAATAGTGAAACATATAACTAATAGCCAAAAGCTGCTCAGACTCTAGGCCAAGAGGGAGGGCAAGATAGCCCTGAGTTATAATGGCCAATGGCAGAGGCTAGATTTCAGGGACAATTCATTTTGTCATTGAAATGAGTATTGGGCGTCATTTATGGGACGTAGTCTAGCCCAAGCAATGAGACTCATTCAGATATGAGGCCTAGGCTAGCTTTCCTTTAGCAAAATTTGTGCTTGGGTTGACAGGACCCAGACGATCACGATGCAAGAAAACTTGATCTTCTGAAGGAAAGTTGGAGCAAAAAGTATCACTCCGAAGAGGCCATGATTAGATTCAGATTAATAAATTTTACTACAGCTTCAAATAGTGCATACAGTAGGGTGAAGTACTAGCAATACGATATTGATTTGTAGTTATCAGGTATTGGTGGAATCAAGATGCAGTTAACATTGTAAAATACTCATTTACTAGTGCAGTAACTTCGCTAATTAAATAAATCTAGCTAAGATGATAAAAAAAAAACTATCAGTATCATAAATAAATATATAATAGTAATAATACTTGTTAACACGAAACACGAAAGGGGATGGCATACTTGTTAACAAAAGATTCCACAATAGCTCGTCGTACATCTTTTGAAACCCTCTTCCTACCCTTATTGGTATTTGGCCCGTCAAAAGAAACAGAGGCAGCATATGACCTACATCGGTGTTGAATATCTGATCCACACGCAACATTTGTTGTCTCAGTATAAACTGTCCAGCATCCAGGTTCAATATGATTATACAAGCCTTTTCCCATATTCAAAGTTTATAATAAAACACACACACAAACAAAGCAACTTCTCAAATTAAGAACATCAAAGCAACTTCTCAAATTAAGAGGAAATATATAAATGTGGCATTTGCATAATACCTCCCAGAGAGGATTTTAATCACAGCCAGCAAGTTTATAGACCAATTATGGATGTGAAATACTCACTCCGCTGCAAAATAATATTCCTTCTTGATTTTTCTTAAACATTAAGGGCAATTTGATAGCGCTTGACTCCCTCTATGTTCTCTCAGTGAAACTAATGAATCCAAGGCATATTACTAGCAGTGCAAGCATATTTTCCAAAACAATAGAGAAAGTAATCACTTACTTTGACAGTCAAATTTAGTATAGTGGACAAATATGATGGGATGGAGAAAGCAACAAACGTTCTAAGAGGATTCCATGCAAATTCTAGTAGCACTAATAGTAATGAAAGAATACTCCCTCCGCCCCAAAAAGTGTGTCCACTTTCTCTAAAAATATTGCCCCAAAATAAGAAAATGGGAAGTGGACTCTCATTTTGGGACAGAGGGAATGATAACTAAAACATCTAAAAACATACTCGTGTTCTAAAAATATACTCATGTTCCAAAATGAGTGTCTTGTTTCTCAAGAACTTTTGTCTCAAAATGAGTCATTTTACCTTTCCACACTCCTTTCGTTTAAAAAATAGTGTCCTATTTGTCTTGAATTGTTTATACAGAATGAGTTATTTATACATAAGTTAGTTATTATACCTTAATTTTGTCACAACACATGTCTATAGGAATAAAAATGAAAATGTACAGCACTAACTAACTTCTCCTTTAACTTTTCTCAGAAACTGTATATTAGTATAATAACATCTCTAAAATGTTGTTAGAATCCGTTAAGTTTGTTACAACATAAGAACATAGGATACAATGGAAGATGTCCAGCATTAACAAAACCCTCTTTAATTTTTCCCACATAAAATACAAAAGACAGTCATTTTGGGATAGAGAGTGTATCTACCAAACAATTCAATGCATACGAGGGAAACGAATTCGAACCCATTTTGGGTAAAGGGTAAAAAAATTATGGGTCCCTCTCTATTTGCATTAAGCACAAACTGTATCGTACTGATTCTGGGATAGGTTTTCTCAGAGATTCGGTTTAAGCTTCTAAACAAACTCACAAACAAAACAAGAGCAAGGATTGAGATAATATCAAAATCTCCGTACATGAAACAATAGAGTACCTAAGGCATTGGCCGATCTGGATCTTGTGGTGTTGGAGAAGAAGAAGGCGGCTTCAGTTCCTCCTCTGGCGATGATGGTGCGTATTTTCTCCGACATCTCCGTCGTGGTTGCAGCGAACAGTGATAGTGCTCTAGTCTAGGGCTTTTGTTTTGGTGGAGGGAAGTCGGTTGAACAAAGGTTTTCAAAACCTTCTTCTCTGTTTTATAAAACTTTCCTAAGGTATGACATTGGGTAATTATAGAAGGCTACGTTGAACAATCTCTTTTCGCCGCTTACTATTTTGAATTATTTGGATTAATGACAATTTTAGTATTTGAACTTTGAGTTGAGTACGTAATATTTTATTATATCAGATTTAATATTTAAATTTTAATTTTATATTTAATTTAGTACATGTTATAAATGTTTGTTAATTCCTTCATAAATTTACGTTGATCTGGACAAAGTATTATTGACATGTCAAAAACTTGCTTACGTGAACAAAAGTGACAAATGTTTTTCAGCTAACGTGGATAATTTTAATGACATGGCAAAAAAATGAAACCTAAAATTGATTTCTGTCTTCCATTCTCACTCTCCCTCCTCTCACTTGTCCAGTTATCTATAATATCATTTTTGCCCTTTCATTATTTATATGAACTTAATAAATTCTGCCGTCGAAAAATTCAAACTCTTTCAAGATTTCGGCACCGAATAAACTCTTTCAAAATTCCGATTCCGAAAAGTTTAAACTCTTTAGATTTTCCGGCCATTACCCAATATTTTTGTGTTCCAAGAATGTAAACTCAGTT
>JAYMTA010006087.1:0-10749 GCA_036897625.1 Pelargonium cotyledonis | reverse complement strand
GTTTTAAAGTTTGGAAAGATGTTTACGTCATAATTAAGGTGCAACTAGAAGTAGATCAGCAATAAAAGAATCATAATGGTTCTCATTGATCTTAATATACCTCTATATATTTTTTCATATAACCCTAGTAATTAATTTTTTTTAATGCAGTAATTATATTTAAGTATCATTAATTTTACATACAAATCTTGAAAACCAATGCAAAAGAATCACTACCAAATTAGCGTAAAATCCACTTGATTGCTTCACCTTCCTCAAACTTCAACTCTAAGTATGACTTAATATCCTCCATTATTTAATTAATTGTTCTTTAAATTATTATTATTTAAAAAAAAAATTAAAGATATTTGGAGTCTCTCAAGACATATATGAGTAAGTCCACAGCCCACAAGCTTCCATATATGTCCTTGGGAGACCTCTCTAGCTTGCTTTGCTTGTCATCTACTTTGTGACTGAGCAACAACATGGGACGCCATTTGTGCTGTGTGAAGCAAAAGCTACGCAAAGGTTTGTGGTCTCCGGACGAGGATGAGAAGCTCTTCAATTACATCACCACATTTGGTGTTGGTTGCTGGAGTTCCGTACCCAAGTTAGCTGGTAACTAGCTAATAACGTTAACTCTTCATTACAATTATCAATTTCAATATAGACATACATATATATGTATGTATCTTGATCAAAAGCTTCCATATTGCAGGGTTGCAGAGGTGTGGCAAGAGCTGCAGATTGAGATGGATCAACTACTTGCGTCCTGATCTCAAACGAGGAATGTTTTCGCAGCAAGAGGAAGATCTTATCATCAATCTTCATCAACTTCTCGGCAATAGGTATGTATACAAACAAACATACATAAATGCGTGTTACAAGCAGAGGCGGAGCTAATGGTGGACTGTAGTAGGCAACTGCCCGCGCCATTAATGAATATTTCAGTTCAACTGTCATATATATGCCTAGCTCCTCATTAAGATCTTGGTTACAAGTTAAGTAAATATATTGATTATGTGATGGTGTGGAATCTAGGTGGGCTCAAATTGCAGCTCAGTTGCAGGGAAGAACAGACAACGAGATCAAGAACTTCTGGAACTCGGCTCTCAAGAAGAAGCTAATGAAGCAAGGGATTGACCCTGCCACCCACAAGAAACTATGTAGAGAAAAATCACCATCTCTGCACCAGGCCAATGATATTGCTCCGGTTAAGACACCGACACAGGATCCACCATTTCTTGTCAACTATGGAAATTGTGACATGCCCTTCTTTGATCTCCAAGGACAAGGAGACATGACAGGCTTCACTACTTTTGATCACAACCAATTTGATATCATGAAACCAAACCTTGAATTCATTGCTTCCATGTCGAGTATAGCTAATAACATGATTGGAGCAGAGTTTTCGGGTTCTTATTTGATGAACGAGGCCAAGGAGAGCTCGAGCAACAGCTCCAACATAAGCAGCTACACTCCCGGGTTTCATATGAGCAGCAGCAACAGCAATTTAGCAGAAAATGCAGGTTTTTCGCCATGGGATAATGGTGATCATCAGTTCCATCAGTTCCAAGCCAGTGGGATCGTAAAATCCGAAGAGCATCTTCATGATCATGGTCACAATTCAGTAGATTTCAGTAGCTATCCATTGACATCACTGTCACAAGATCTAACAGCTGCTAATTTTGATGTCTTCCACCAGATTTGAACTGTAAATTCTTTTTTACCCTTTTTTTTTCCATTCTTGTTACTCACAAGTACTCATGTTGATAATACAAGGAAAATTCCTAGTGAATGTTTGAGTAATAAAAAAAGTTCCTTCTTTTTGTACTTGTGGTCCTCAAATATTGGACTTCATTATCATTCATGATTATATGCAGTTGTGGTGCAATTTTCATGGCCAAGATCTTATCTTTTTACAGATTTTGAACCAAAACTCAAAACCCAGAACCATTTTGGAGGTCATTAAACTATTTAAGAGATAGGTGGGTCAGGTTGTGATTCAGAGTAGCTCCAAAAGGCTGAAATTGGCTTCAGGCCCTCATGGCCTCACTCACTCCATTATTGGAAGAGCCTGAGCCACAGACAAAACAGGGCCTATCTCCATTAATATTGAAAAATCAATGGTGTCCAATTGAGTTGTATTTGTAAAAATCAATCAAACTATACATGACTTCACCACAAGGACCCCTCCACAACACAACAAATCAAAAAACAATGCATTATCTACATCCACACCATCATTTTCTCAGGTGACACAAATACAAAGATACAGCAAGAAGTCTACTACGCGTGCGCACGCACACACGCTGCATAACGGGTGGTTTATACCTAAGACGACTAGAGAGAAAGTTAGAGCTAGCTCTAGCTCCTTCAAACTTGGAATAATTCCATATAAATGAAGCATTCATTACTGGAACCATAGGTGTCCATTCCTCCCAAACTGATATGGTGTTGGTGATGACCCACTAATGGTCCTAATTGCCATTTGTGTCATTATAGGTACCAAAACACTTACATGATCTCAATGAAACCCCCATTTTCTGCTGCTGGACCATGCTATGTTTATTGTTCCAACATTAAAAGATAAGGTTGGACAAGTTAGTCTACACAGGGCTGTACTAGATGTCTCTCAAGTACACTTTGACATACTGTAAAGAGGCTAATCAGTAAGTTTTGGATTCATGGATTGGTTTTGACTGTCTAATTGCATAAACAGGAAACCACAAGTAACTCAACTTTATGGTAAAACTGGGAGGATACTTTCCAGCCTAGAAACAACTATCTTCAGGTCAAGTGGCTTAAGTCGTTTGCTTCTCTTGAGGTTTCAGATTCGAGTCTCGGTTGTTATGCTCGCTGATATAAGAAAAAAAGTCCAGCCTAGAAATTTGCTGATATATATAAACTAAACAGCACGTACAGACGGGCAGGTCTCACCCTCCAAGTGATTGAGTCAATTCTATAACTAATGTTCATTGAATCTTCATCGCCTAGTTGACAAAAGCTGTGACAATCGTACGTAGAGATTCAAATAAAACATGAATAGTATAAGGAAACAACATTACATAGTATTGTTATCCATATCTACGAAGGTTCGTGCACACATACAGCTAGCTGTTCTGTTGGGGGGGGGTTCATCATAGCTCTGTTCTAATATGATAAGAAATCCTAGCTGTTTGGTGAGATTGAAGTACGAAATTCATAGAAATTAAACTATAAGTATTAGGTGCAGGATATATTTAAAACAGCTAAGCACAGCTCCAACAAATGATAATAACAACATTAAACACAGGAACATGAATCACATGGGAGATGCAGCATCAAATGTTTACTTTGCTTCTCATGAAAGATAATATAAGCTGCTGTTAACCGCACTATGCCAACTTTTACATAAAAGTTATTCCTTGCCCCTATCAGGGACCAGTTCGTTCCTCGATAAACTATAGCTATTCTTGTTTATTACTTGGCCTAATCAAGTTAGGTGGAAGTGCAAATGCAACTAACTATAACCAAAGATTTCGTATCCTTTTAGGCACTGAAAACTCAAAGGAATTATGGACATACATCAACTAGTTTAATTGACATGTAACTAGTTACTAGAACACATTGTATTTAATTCCACAACCCATGAAACAATCAACATACAGAGAAAATATAAATCCAGTGAGATGACAAATTCAACTTTCGTTGAAGTTAACTAACTAGATGGAGGATGAGAGAAATATGTACACACAAAATCAACCACTTATCTGCAAACAAAACATCCCTGATCTTCTTTCAAAGCTTTGCCAGCAGGCCACTTTGTATTGGCTTGGCTACGCCACTGTCCTTGACGCCTTCGGAGTTCTTCGCCTCCATTTCGCATGCATTTGGCGGGACATCTACAGCAGGGGAGCAGTTGAAGAAACCATGTGGCTGCACCCCACGACATCAAGAGTGATGGATGAGAACGAGATCAACAAATAAGTAAGAGCTGTAAGGCACACAATATCTATCTATCAATCGACATACCATAAGCATGAAACCAATGCGTTCCACGGGCATAACAGGCCAATCCTCCAACCGGGGTACATGAGTGATTCCAAATACATACCTACAATTACCAAAATTGATTATTCAATTCATGGCACTTTGCAAGTGAAACAAAGTAACAAGTCCCAAGTCTTCTATTTACATAGATGGACTCTCTAAAGATGGAACCACCAGTCATACATATTGCAATTCAACTATGATGATTGTCCGAATGCAGCAAAAGATAGAACATTTTAATTAATTACAACATGGATGACTTCGGCCAAACTAAGACCAAGGATAATTATGAAACTACAAAAATAGCTGCAAACCTAAGTAAAAAACTGTTAGGTCATAAGAATTACTACCTCCATCCCACAATAACTTCCCTATTTCACTTGCATTTTTGTCCCAAAATAAGCGTCTTGTTTTCTTTGTAGGATGTATCTCTATAATAAGTTACTATCCCATGAGTTTGTTACAAAACATGTCTATGGGGAACTAACTTCTCAATTTTTTTTCAAACTAAAAAGGGCACTTATTTTGGGGCAGAGAAAGTATTAATGCTAATGGTACACTCGAACCATTTACACATGCAGAGCTTTCTTTAAGATATACTCAAGATGAGAGGAATAATATTTTAACTCACCAAAGAACTATATCAGTTTCTTCCAAAGTCCGATTCTGCTTAGCCCATGTAGCCAATCCCTCGCTAACACGTGGATTTTGATTGGGAAATTCTCCACCTGGAAACATTTCATCTCGTGCATATGGTGTGACCCAAAGATTATGCTTCAAGAAAGCAGCTCTTCTTAAAAATTTGGCTTCAGAACCAGCTAATGGCAAACAATTTGAACCAGGCACCAGCTTGTAGCCTGTCAACTGTCCGGTCCTGTTGGCAGTTCTTGTGTTCCTAACCTGAAGTATAAAATTATTCATTTAATCAGACCATTAGTATCTCAATTACAAAATTATGAAAACGACCGGCCATAATTTACTGCTCAGACATATTTTGTTTGCTAACTAAAGCAAAAGGCATGCACACAAAAGTCATAGAAATACAGTGCCTTTCACCACATACCCTAATGTGTAACATATCCCAAATAAAAACATTAGATAATTTTTATGATGATGATGCATTATTACAATCCAGGAAATCCCTAATTAATAATCCCCTGTAGAAAGACAGAGAATTGATAGTTCCCTTGGTATCCATTGTTTCAAATCGATCCCCAATTTGATTTTTCTTCAAATTTAGAGTATCCATTTTAAGCCAACTTGGTATATGATTTGATTTGTATTCCATTTTAGTCCCATTAATATCCACTTTTGTTTCAAAATGGTCCATTTAGTATCCATTTTGTTCCCAAACGGTCACCACACCTTGTGTGTAATTTGGGACCAATTTGGCACAAAGGACTATATTGGAACAAAAGTCAAATTATGAACCAATTGGCACAAAATGGATACTAAGATGGGTAAATCGATCAAATAAGGATCTAATTTTGCAAAAAAATGGATACTAAGGGGGACATTTAGGAAGATTCTCCTTTATTGAAGAGCTGCAACCAGGAACAAAAAGCCTTACAATCCAGTGGCGGGCAGACAAAGGATTACAATCACGCATTGCTTGAGATTCATTTCTGAGTAGTGTCTCTTCGGCATAAAATGCATTATTGTGAATGTTATCTTCACCAGGTCCTTCAACCTTAACATTCATCTCAACAACCTACAATATGGAAATAAAAATTTGATATTGTGGAGCAGATGACATGAAAAAATAATGCACCGCACATTGTTGTTAGCAACATTAACATGAAAAGACAAAAAATAGTCATATGCTGCAGCCTGCAGCTAACAGCAGATAGGTAGGACAACCTTGAACAATTTGCAGATACCCCAGATCAAGCAAGAGAAATTACATTAATATGGAGTCAATATGGAGTATTGACAATAACCCACAATAATGCCAGAGGCACCTAAAGACTACAGTATCAATGTTCATCTTCCCATCCACTTACTTATCCATCTTCCTTCTATATAGACAAATTAAAGAAATTTTCAAAGGATTTGGCTGGGGATCTACTATCTCAAGTCTATCTTAAACTATCAGCCAACCCTCATAAGATATCATGAGAAGTGAATGATATATTTCACTAGTCATCACATGTTCCATCAGATGTTTCAAACCATGAAATGAATCAACCATCTACAAATACTTTATAGATGCTATTAGGGATGGAGTTATCTGCATTCCATATCTTCAAAATTTACTAGCTTAAGATGCTTAAGAGGTAACTTAAAAAGTCTAGCAAAGAACCTAACATCAGGACATTGCAAATATATTTATAAATCCCATGTTGCAACCTCGACAGCAAAAGAATAGTAGCAGACTCAGGCCTCAAAACAACTGATTGCAGTAATATAGCTGATTCACTTGAACTCAAAGCAAATTTACCTGATTGAAAGTTTCACCAGGCCTGCAATCAACAGCCATGTCCATACGAGCAACAAAAAAATGTTGATGAACTGGAGCATATAAACCCGGTGCAATTGTTGTACCATACTTTCGAGTTTCTCCTGGAGTCAATGCTCCTAAGCTGAGAATTCCAGTGAGCTTAACTTCAGCTTCAATTTTTCCATCCTGTCGTAATATACAAGAGTCCAGTTTACCATTAAGATCCATATTATGATAAGATAAGATAAAGGATGAAAGGAGCCAAGATAAAACTCATCATAAAGAAACATACTACAATACCTTACATCTGACGTATAAACAAATTCATATGATTCTTGACAAATGCTTCCAATCCCATTACACAAATTACATGCATACCACAAACTACTTCAAGTTGAAAATAAAGGAAGGTGATAATAAATAACCACAGGATGACTGTAAACTAAGTTTATAAACATCTTCAACTTGCCTGATAGAAGTGCCAGTAAAATCCATATTCATAATTAGCCACAGTGCATATAAAAGACACCGTCAGCCGTCGAGACCTTCGAGATTCAGCTAAGCCTGTTCTCCAGTCTTGATGCTTCCACAGCAATCCATGATCCTCTTCATGCAAACAAACACAATTTTCAATTGTTTCAACACCTCCAGTGAAGTCTGTGAAGTGGGCATCAAAGTATTTTATATGGCCCAGACAATCACATCCCTGTAGTAGTATACCTAGTAAGTTTCAGCAGCAAGATAAAGAAAGCAAGGTATTCAAACAGGAAAAACATGAAATGAAAAGCATTGTTTACAAACCCTCTTCAGAGAATGTGCATTTTTTCCAAGGCCGTCTTCACCAGCATCAAAAGCATTTTTTCTGTAATGTGGTTCATTTGGATCTCCATAAGGCACAACCATCTCCACAAAACTCAACCTATGGGCTACAGGTCTATGACCCCGACTACCATCAATGTATGCGACAGAATATATAACCAAACCCTCCCGGGGAGTGAACCCAATGCGAAAATTCCACTGCCAACCAGAAATCAAACAACGGCACTGGTTAATGCACTGTTTTGAACTTGGCAAAATGATAAAATAAGAAATGTTCATTGTATGAAGACCAACCTTCTGCCATTCTACAAAATAACCATCAACGCGTAAGCTAGGACCTTCTGGTTGAATAATTTCTAGGGCCTTCACATCACTCCGATCAACACCACCTCTTGTTTCACCAGCAGTATAGTTCCTCAATGGATCAGCAGGAGGGAGAGGAACTAATTTACGGTCTTCAAATTCAATGACCACCATATTTTGCATGTCAACAAGTACATAAATGCCCTCAACTGGGCGTGCATAACCATTTTCCATTGGACAATCACTTTCAGTTCTACAGAAAATAAGAGGTTTAGCAAGTCTCCGGCTAGGAGCATCTGCCTCACTATGATAGCCAACACACCTGTATAGAACATACAAACAGCACGACTTATTATTATCAACCAATCCATGACCAAGGGTAAGGGTGTACATTTAACTGACCATGCATCAACCATCACAAGATCCATATCTTCAATACCCCTCTTTCTCATTGCATCTCTAAATGGGGGGAAGTCTTTCACAACAGCTTCACATTCAGCATATTCCACAGCATCCTTATGCAGAAAAGAATTAAATAGAACAAAATATGATTACCGAGACACTGTCACTAGAATAACTGAAAATTTAAGTACTAGATAAACAGCTGCAACAATATTAAATGATGAAAGATAAAAATGTGAACTGCAATTTTGTGAAGATTATTTGGGCAAAGCCATTTACTAAAAATAAGAATGGCGATTTCAGATCCAAACCATGGGCGGCTGAACATCTGGAATTACTTCTGATGATATCACTTTTCCTCGGTGGTGGCCACCCCGGGTAACAGCATGTACTTCTGATAGCTCAACAATCCATACACTTGTCAAGTTTGACTTTTTGTTGTAAACAACAAGTCTAGCTCGCCTAGGAGGGAGCTTGGTTGGAATTACTGGTCCACCTTTGGTTTTAGGAAGTAATGATAGTTGAAAGGGAGGGAAGAAATATGCATCTGCCAATGCAACGACATGTTTCTCTGGTTCTAACAAAACAACCTCCACAAAACGCATGCTATCCCTGACCTGAAGCAGGTAGCAGAAAACTATATAAGGTCACATCCACAAAAAGCAGAAACAAAAGCTTTACAAGAGTCATGTCGTGGTGTAATCCTCAACCTCAGGAGTGGCACCAGCAGCCCTGACAGTTGCCACCGCCACAGATATTTCAGCAGCAGACAAAGGATCCAAAGGATGGCTGGATTGAGCCCTAAGCATGACTGGTAACCCTGCATGACCAATATGACACGTTAGATTAATCAACTGCAGAGAACAAAAACATAAGATCAGGCAGAGTGCATGACTAAACTCTCTGAACAAATGCATAAAGATACACACACTGACATAGATTCACCAAACACTAATAACACCATAGTACTTGGCTATGATTAAGGGCACAAGAGAAATCTATAAATATTTGCAACTATTAACATATTAAACAAGTCTCACTAAACTGGCACAAATGGTCAACGATAGAGGATTATTTCCTGACATAATTAACTATGAAAACTATTAAGACAAAAATGAAAATGAGATTTCCCAAAATGCATCCAATTCCAATGAATATCATTGTAGCACTTATATTTCCATCCAATCTTTCAGTTAAATTAAAAGAAGATAAAACTAAAGACACAAAAGAATAACAGATACAATAGTTAAATTAGAAGAAGAAAAATAATCTCGCAGAGCTATTTTTGCTTCCTTCCTCGCCAATAAATCGTGCCGCTCAAAAACAGACAAAAACACGAATCACCTGATTATGAAAAAAAAAAAAAAAAAAAAACAACAACAACCACACTGAACAACAATCACAATCCACCATCGAGATCAATCACCACAAAAATCAAGTCACACGCACATATGACATATTTGCGTTAGCGTCATCAAATCACACAAAATCTAAACCAGGCTTGCTCGTATCGTTCATATTTCTCACATCAGACACTGAGAGAAACAGAAACCGAGTTTGAGACCGGGAGATGTACCTTTGGCGGAAGCATTGGCAGGAACAGTAATCAAAGGTGCGTTGCTAGCTGCGCTCTTCTCTACCAGCTGTTGATCGTCTCGGCTGGCAGCGAGCAGCGGCGACACCTCGCTCCATCCGGGCAGGACGCCAGCCGCGGCCGATCGAGGAGCATAAGCGGCCTCTCCAGGAATGGAGAACGTCGCCTTTTTCGAAGCTGAGGCCATTGTAGGGGGTTCAAGAGCTCGCCAAATCCACCGCAGTAGGTCTCGATACAGTCTACTGACATACAGCAAACCTCTGATCTCTCTGTCGCTTTCTCTGCCTGAGAGCACACACACAATCGCAGTGGGAGAAGCTTCAGGAAACCGGAGATGCGTTTAGTGTTTGGGCTTTTTAGTTTTCGCAATGTATACTCTTGTGAAAATCCATGACAGATCAAAAAGAAAAATAAGAGCGAGTCTTAGAGATGGAGGCATTTTATAGGTGGGACCACGTGCACAGTATTGACACCTCAACTTCATTACTGGATAAACTAAAATTTCCTCTTTTTTTTTTTTTTTTTATTAATCGTGGGGTGTTCAAGCAGGTTTGTAAACTCATGATTGGTATTTTAAAGTTGTTTTATAACATTTAAATTAATTCTTATTCGATGTAAAATGGATAAGTCATAGTTAAAGCTCGGCAGGTTCGTAAACTCACGGTTGATATTTTTAAGCCATTAAAAAAAATTAATTATTATTTGAGGGTAAATTAGGTAAGTCACAGATAAAACTCATCATTCTCTCCATAAGCATGTTGAGTGGGAATCCACTCACGCAACCTGTGTAGCGAACTATGTCACTATCCTTGAATGTTTGCTAGTGTAGTTTATTATATGTGTTAATTTGAAAATCATTTTGGTTTACAATTAACTCGATTTGATTTAAAAGCTACTCACTAGGTTGAATTAAAACAGATCAAGTAAATGTTTTACACTAAAAATCTTAATTTCTTTCTGTCTAATTCGATCTTAACTTTTTTCAAATCAACTTCGAATTGTCATCTCCACTTTTTTCAAATAAACTAAACTAAACTAATAAAACAACAACTAAGCCAAAACGAACTAATAAAGCAGAAATCGAATAAATCCAAACTAAGGTAATATAACCTAATCAATGACGATCACATAAATCATAAACTGCCAGTGGAGACGCACATCCGACGCCATGACCGCACTT
>JAYMTA010006086.1:0-10751 GCA_036897625.1 Pelargonium cotyledonis | reverse complement strand
TCTCTCTCTCTCTCTCTCTCTCTCTCTCTCTCTCTCTCTCTCTCTCTCTCAATAATCACAAACATGCATTAGCATTGCTCATTAACGAGCCAAATGAATATGAAATCGTGATTTATATTTACTTTTGAGTAAAATAGACTTCAGTTCCCATCAAACATATGGATCAATTGGTAAGAGTTGTTCCAACTTATTATTAGATCTTGAGTTTCGAGTCCTATGAAATATGGTTGCGTTAAAACTTACTAGATAGAGTTTTGCCGCCTTTATGGTTCTATCCGACTCAAATGAGGATTAGTTTGAGTGTAATATAACTTGAAGGTGTTGATCTACGTACTTTGTTACATATAAATTGGGTTTGTTTGTGTGAGTGGGATGAGGTCTCAGGATCAATCCCCACTCAACACATCTTTGATGGTGGTGCTGTAAGAGACCACTTTAGTGCGGTAAGGTGCCAAAAACTCTAGGCTAGGATTAAGAGACATAGTCACTTTCTGAACATTATTGGTTCCTTATATATATATATATATACACCTCTTTATCCCGCTGCTTATAAGAAAAAAAAATTTGGGTTTGTTGATTCATGAATTCATTGCTTGCATTTTGGCCCATATCTAATTGGAATCATATTTGGTTAACCAAACAGGCTCTTACTAATTCAGTGGAATTTCGAAAATCTAAATTGAATTTTCTAAATTTGCAGATTAGCCCCTACAGTATCGAAAATATTCAGATCCAGCCCAGCTCCCAGTTTTCTTAAGTACTTATCTTTGAAAAACGCCTTGCTCTTTCGTTCTCAAACAATTCACCATATTCTCCCAATTTTCGAAAAGCCCCAAAATATAGGGTTTCAGTTCACCCGCAAGCCCCTCAACGTCACTCCATCCCCAGGTAAGCCCTTCTGGTTTCTCTTTCTCTTCTGCACTTCCAATTTCACTTTTTTTCCTTCTCCATGATGGTTCTAATATCCGATTTTTAGATTGATTTTGCTCCAATTGTGATTTTTTTTCTTACTGATAACGATCTTGATTAGCATTGGATTAGTTGATAACGCTTTTCAATCTGTAGTTCAATACCTACTCTAAGCTGATGATTTATGATCAATTGAGTTCTGTTTGATTTTCTGGGATTAGTTGACTTTTTTATGGAAGTGTTTTTAGCGGGACAAATGGAAGTTACTATGATCAATGATCGATTAGCATTCTTGGGTATCTATTGATGTTGCGGTGGTGATTATGTTGTTGCATTGGTATTACAAGTCTGTGTTCAAACAAGGACCATAGAATGATCTAAAGCTTTGTAATCGTTGCGTTGTTTTATATACTGTGATGCTGTGATGATAATTATGCTGCTGTATTGTGAGTGTAAGTCTGTAAACAATGACCATAGGATGATTTCTGAAGCTTTGATTTGCTAGGCTGTTATTAATTTAGACTGAACCATTTTATTTTCTCCGTGATGAGTGCAAGATTTGCAGTGTTACCACAATAATGTAATGTAACTGCAGTTGGGGTCTGTTGTTGAACATGTTGCTTAACTGAGATTATATAGTTCTAAATGTATAACCATTATTGTTGGTTTACATTTGTGGACACATGGTCAAATGTAGTGTTTCTGGGTGTTGTAGTGAGTTTCTATCTTGTTTTGCTTTATGCTTCATTTTATGACATAACATGGGCTATCATAAGTTGGGAGCATAACACATGGAATTATTGATGATTGTACACAAAGAAAATTATGCTGGCCGGTTTCCATGGTATAGAACTTTACTAGTGATATTTATGTTGATAAATGATAAGTATGACCTGTAAGTTTTTTGAGATATTAGATTTCTCTCTCTCAGGAAGTGCACTGGAGGACTCTGTCAATGTGCTTGAGAAGTCCCTTGCTAAATTGATTTACACTTTGCACATAAGCTGTTTTGTTTTATCTGTAAAGTCCATATACCAATCTCTCCAGTTCTTTTTGCAAGTTCCTGCCGAAATTGACCTGCCTTGACTTGGGGTTAAATATTCATATGGGGTTTTACTATTTCTTAGGCTTGTGTTGAATTTTATGGTAGGAAAAACAATATTTTTGAAACAAAACCTTCCTATAAAAAAATGTTCCAAGATAATTGTCCACTTTTTTTAAGAGAGTTAGTTATGCATGAATTACCATTTACCAACAATATCCCTAAGATATGTTAGTTAGAATACCTTATTTTGTTATAACAAAATTACAATGCAGCATAAGGGGGAAAAACCAATTCTAACTAACTATCGTTAATCTCTAAAAATGGGAAAGTGGACAGTTATATTGGGACGGTGGGAGTAATTGACAAAAAATTTCACCTCTTGTATTGCCGGTGTCGCCATTCACTCAATGAATTTCTCTGTCACATACTTTTTTCCACATAAGAATTTCGCAAATCATGATATTTTTGTTAACCTGTTCTGTTCTCCAGGGAATTGTATAATTTTTTATGTCTTCTTTATAGGTTGTAGGTAAAGCAGTTTAAGATAGAATGAATCATTGAGTTGTTTTTATTTTATATCTAAGTATTTTGGTTTCTACACATGTCAGTTAGTCAGTGCTAGGCATATTTTTGTGTTTTCTGTAATGAGCGAATTCAGTATTGATGGGATATTCTTCAGTACTTTAGTTCGGGTCTTCACAGCTAATGTGTTTTGTATGCTTTCTGTTCCGATAGTGTTTTTGGACATTTTGTATGGTTTTCGTGAGAGGCATTTTATACTAATTAATTGTTGCTAATGTGGAGACCGGAAAACTGTGCAAATAACGTGTCATTTTCTGTTTGTTTGACACTCTGAAGTTATATGCATGGCGAAGGGAAAGCTTATACTCATATGCCAGTCTGGCGGTGAATTTGTGACAAAAGATGATGGATCCTTGTTATATACTGGAGGAGATGCACATGCCCTAGATATTGGTCAGGAAACCATTTTTGATGATCTAAAGTTAAAGTTAGCTGAAATGTGCAATTTGGAATATAAAAGTCTTTGCCTCAAGTATTTTATCCCGGGAAATAGACGAACTCTCATCACCTTAGCCAATGACAAAGACCTCAAGAGAATGTATGAGTTCCATGGAGATGAAGTAACCGCTGATGTCTTTCTTTCGGGAAAAACGGGGTTTGATATTGAAGCCTTGAACGTACATGCTGGCAGGTATTTTTCTTTCTTTCCTTATTATAGGAGCACAGCTCATGGACATAGTCATCAAATTTGTCTCCTTGTGTACTTTTCAAACATTTCTCTCTGTTGCAACTTTGTTAGCAATTTTGGTAAATTGTACAGTGGTATATACCTTTGCTACTGTATTAAGAAGCAAATTGGTTTGTGACCAATGAAAAAAGGACATATTGGTTTGGCTGCTATTTTTCATCGTAGCAGTGGCAGTTGCCTATTTACCTTACATACTCATAGTTTTCATGGTAATTGATGAGTTGCTGGTTATTGCAGAAATGTTTTTTTAGTTGTATTGATTTACTTTATTCAACACTTGCAGAACATCTGTGATAAAGGCAGCTGAAAGTATGACGCCTGCCACTCCATCTCAAAGAGGAGTAGACTCTACTCCTGTTGCAACAAATACGGCTTTGGGCCCTAAATCTGCTAATCCACTAATTACTTCTGACAACCTTGTTAATGTTCCTATATCAACATCTCGTGATTGTATAATAGCTGGCAGTTCTACTACACCAAGCCCCACCAAAGCTGGCATACCCTTTAACCGTTCTCCTAATCGCACTTCTGCTCACAAAACTGCAGCTGCTGGTTCCACTCCCACCAAACCTGTTGCTGATGAGACTGCTCGTAGCTCATACATTATTGATATGTTGTGCACTCCTGCTGATACCGTTAAGAAGCGAAGGCGCACTGCATCCTGGAAGATTGGTGCTAATGGTCCCACCATTGTTGCTGTTGCTGACAATGACGAGGAGGCAAGAAAAACTACAATGAAGAACACTATCCAAAATCACAATCCCATTGCAGTAGGCAATGGCGGGGGGCAGTTACAAGTTGGTTCTCCCCGGCAAGATGATTTAAACTGCTCCTCTACCCATTCAAGCTCCGGAGATGCTTCCTTGGAGAAATTGGTTGCTTCTTGGAGAGATGGTATCACTGGTGTTGGCCAGGATTTCAAAGGTGTTTCTGAATTTCGTGATGTGCTGCAGAAATATGCCATTGCCCATCGTTTCGTGTACAAGTTAAAAAAGAACGATACAAATCGTGCAAGTGCCATATGTGCATCTGAAGGTTGTTCCTGGAAGATTCATGCATCATGGGTCCCATCTGCTCATTCTTTTAGGATAAAAAAGATGAATAAGTTACACACGTGTGACGGGGAATCTTGGAAAAGGGCTCATCCAACAAAGAATTGGTTGGTGGGTATCATAAAAGACAGGTTACGGGATAGTCCACATCACAAACCAAAGGAAATTGCTAATGGCATTCTTCGAGACTTCGGCATTGAACTTAACTATGCACAAGTGTGGCGTGCAATTGAAGAAGCCAGGGAGCAACTCCAGGGTTCATATAAAGATGCTTATAATCAATTGCCTTGGTTTTGTGAGAAGATGGTGGAAGCTAATCCTGGCAGTACTGCTAAGATTTCCACAAGTGAAGACAGTGCATTTCAGCATCTTTTTGTATCTTTTCAGGCATCAATGAGGGGTTTCCAGAGAGGTTGCCGCCCTCTTCTTTTCCTTGACTCCACATCATTAAAATCAAAATACCAAGAGATTTTGTTGACTGCTACTGCACTGGATGGGAATGATGGCATTTTCCCAGTTGCGTTTGCTATAGTAGATGTTGAGAACAATGATAATTGGCATTGGTTTCTGGAGCAGTTGAAACCTGTGGTGTCAACTCGGCAACCCTTAACTTTTGTCTCTGACTTTGAGAATGAACTGGAGAAAGCTGTGCTTGATGTCTTTGAAAATGCTCACCATGGCTACTCTCTCTATCACCTTTTGCGGACCTTTAAGAGAAACTTGAAGGGTCCATTCCATGGAGATGGAAGAGGTTCTTTGCCTGGCAATTTTGTGGCTGCTGCTCATGCAGTCCGGCTTGATGGTTTTAGAATGTGTACTGAACAAATTAAACGGGTGTCTACACATGCATATGATTGGATCATGGAGCTTGAGCCTGCATATTGGACAAATGCTGTGTTTAAGGGTGAGCGCTATAATCATATTATTTTGGACACTTCAGAGTCTTACCATAACTGGATAGAGGAAGTGAGAGAGCTACCTATTATACAGAAGGTGGAAGTGCTAAGATGTAAGATAATGGAGTTAGTAAATGCCCGTCGCTTGGATTCAAGTGAGTGGCGTACACAGCTAACACCGTCCAAGGAGAAGAAATTGCTGGAAGAGACCGTAAAAGGATATGGTCTAAAAGTATTAATCTCAACTAAAACCCTTTTTGAGGTTCATAATAATGACTCCATTAATGTTGTGGATATTGATAAATGGGACTGCAGCTGTATGGGATGGAAAGCAACCGGGCTACCTTGCCGTCATGCAATTGCTGTTTTTAATGCCACGGGTAGGAGTGTATACGATTATTGTTCACAATACTTCAGAGCTGATAGCTTCCGTTCAACGTATTCTGAGACCATAAACCCTGTTGTCGCTCATTTTGACCATTTAAGTAAAGAAAAAGCTGACTCAGAGGCTGTGCGTAGTTTACTTCCGCCTTGCATTTCTAAGCTGCCAAGCCAACCGAAGAAAAAACAAACCAAAAATCAGGGAGTGGAGAAGAGGGCCATTTTCTGTACTAGGTGCAAAGGAGCAGGGCATAACAAGGCTACATGCAAGGAAACTTTATAGCCCTCTAGTCGAGTCCTTTTTTATGTACGTAATACTCTGTACAGATTCGTGGGTACTAGGTATTTGGTATAGTCTCTAGTCAAGTCGTAACACATCTGATTGGCCATGCATTTGTGTTCTGAATAATTGTCGCAATCTTTAGAAAGTCCCGACTGTTACGATTATTAGCCAGGGTTTCTTTTTGGATCTTCAGATTTACCCAAATTTTGGCATTTGTTTATAGAGGTGTTGACTTGAGCTGGCTCATACAGATCTTATCTATGTCAGGTTAATGATTTTCATTTTTATAAAGAATTCCTATTTGGATCAATGAGATTTGTGCAGATTATCAAAGAAAATGCTGCTTTGCTAATGCTATCAAATTTTGGAATGTATGGTCTGATTCTGTGTCTATTATCTGATTGTATCTTGATGTGGTCCTCTTATTGCTATGAATTGCAACAATCCTCTTTACATAAATCACACCTGGACACAGGTTTGGTTTTGATTTGTTTGAATTGTGTTGTATCAACAATTTTTTAGAATTTCTCCAAGAACAGCACATAAAAATTCTGAACTCAAAAATGTATATTCCATCTAAGATTAGCTTAATAAACATCAGTAACTTGTATGTTCTCTTTAACATCAGCTTCTAAAATACCAATATGAGATACATATGTTTACCAGAGAGAAAATCACCTAAAAGGCATTCTTACAAAAATACAACTATGGCGCACCAGCAAATCTTACAGCAGACGTACAACACCTAGAGAAAAAACTTGAAAACGCGTCCAAAATGACGGGACTTCAACCTTCTAGCCGTCGCAAAACGTGCAGTAGAATGCAAAATGCTTATCGTGTAGGTCTGCAGTCAGCATGAAATTGATCGCCCGCTAACGTTTCTATTGAAGTCAATCATCTAACTATATCATTTCTCTTTTAGGTGTTCAGTACCAAAAGTGCAAGTCTTCGTCTATGTGATCATTCTTGTCCTTTTGAACTGTTGTCCTTTGAGAGACGGCCCGTGCATTCAGGGCAAGTTGGGTCGCGTCTATCTTCAAGGCATGTACTCTGCTCCAAACAGTCTGCGTGATAGAAGTGGCCACAAACTAAAACTGCCACAACAGAGAGTTCACTAGAAGATAATGTGTTTCCGAGATTAAAAGGTTTCCGTTTCAAGAGCTTGTGGCAGATCCCACATACCATCTTCACCATTTCACTTGATACTGCGTCCACTATCAAGGAACTTGCCCTAATTCTCTCTGTCCTGAAATATGGCTTTTCTCTATTTTCTGGAAGAAATGAGGGAACAAATCATTATGAGAAATTGTAAGAACAATCACATAATGTCTGTCTACCTGAACCTCAAGAAGTAGCCTCGGAAAATTCAAACCAAAGGAAATCTAATGCCATGTTCGTAGAATGGCAACAATCTTTGTGTCAGAAACATTTGCTTGAACAAGCCTATATATGCACACGATTGTGTGGCATATGTATATACCGGACTTGAAAAAATCATTACATGTAGCATTGTAAACACCAATGCCAGACATATCATCATCCAGGCCAACAAAATTGTTCTATAAAAAAAATCATAAATTCATCTGAGTGATGGGTAGTAAAATAATCACCTGCTTGGCGTCCAGAATCTGAGTTGCATTGAGAAGCTAACTTGAAAGAGAGTTTTTCATCACGTACAGGAATAAATTTCCCATGAGAAGTTGACGCATTAGCATGGTTGGCTGAGTTTCGCCGAGAATATTGATGGCCAAAGTAATGGCGTGACCGCTTTAAGAATATTGAACGGCCAAGACCATAATGATGATGTCCAATAGAATTGTGGTCATTCAATATCTTACTGTCAGCAATATCCATAACAGATGACGGAGGCTTTGGGTCGCTAGAGTCAACTGAATGTGAAGAATTCTACAAAAAAAGAAAAAGAAAGAAAGAAGTAAATATAGCTGCCCACAAAACGAGTTGAAAAGAAAAAAATGGTTATTCCTATTTAATCCATAAATCCATACTATAATATTTAACCCCCATCAACGTAAGGCACACTCAGATGAAAAATAAAAAGTTAAAAACTATTCTACTATATCATACGTATAAAAAAATGATTACAATATTAAGAGAGAAGGAGAACTCTGCAGAACTTTCTTGTAACAAACAGAAACTAACCTCTTTCAACAATAACTCCATTCCAGAAGAGCATGGCATGGCGTCTGCAATATTGACAACAAAACAACACGTGTCAATTGGTATACAAGTTTTTGAGAAAATATGAAATGTCGGGGAAGTGGCACCATTCTCTAACAACCACCATTGGATCATTCACTTCAGCAGCAACTAGGCTAACAAAGCCAAGAATTGAAGGACACATGCATTAACCCAAATTATAACCCCAAGTTCAGACTCATTACAGTTTAAAGGACAAAAATATAAGACCAATGAGAGCATTTTAACCCGACAAGACGTCTAAATACTTCAAAATGTTGACCGAAGTAATTGTTAAAATTTGGGATAACTCAGATTTGGATTTTAAAATAATAACCTCCTTTAACTTTTATGGAATGTCCCAAAACAAGATCGGTTGCAGAGGGTGCTGTTTCAAAACTAGTTATTTGAAAGAGCTGAAGCCGGAAAGAAAGAGCACTACCACACGACAATGCCAGACGAGAAATGGTTGAAAAGACATCTAGATACAACACATCTAGTCCAATAATGAGGGTGACAAAACAGAAGATGACAAGGGACAGCAGACGATTTCAATTGCAGAAAACGTTGTTGCTTAACCATGTGTATAATAAATTTCAAGCAGTTAGGTGATAAGTTAATCCGCTTTTACAAATAAAAAGACATGGAGGACAAAACAAGAAATGGACAATGTGCATAAATCTACAAATAGTATACGATGAATTGACTTCCAACTTGGTATCCAGCACTTAAATATAAAGACTACATCCTCAAGTTGCAATTAGTGTGAAACGACTTCCAAACGATATGTCATTATCTTTTGCAATGCCATCACAGAAAAATCCACCAACACAGCAGAATTTTCAAGCAACTTTTAAACAAGCCGTGAACCCATTAAAGAACAAGAACGGGAGAGAGATCCTTTCTCTAGGGTTTTAAGGCTTTCTGCTCCCGTTTTCCACAAGGCGCGCTTTTTCCGTCAATTGAATAATGTCTTAAGGAACATCCAAATTCAATCACAGACACATAGTCTCTGAATTTGCAAACTCTCAAAACTATTGTCCATTCCGCTAAGCTCTGCTAGCTACAAAACCATTCCAATTCCATACATCAACCATGAAAAGCTACCCCCTTTAACCACAATTGTAGCTCTAATTAAATCAACCCACAATAATTCACATCAAAATCAACAAAGGAAAGCTAAAACCATTCCTCATCCCAACACTGATCAACAAGGAATTTGAGCACCAACCACACTTTTGAATACACAAATGGAGCAACAAACAAAGACCCAGATGAAAAATGAATCAGAAAATCACAGAAAACAAGCCCTAGGATCAAAAGCTAAAACCTTTAATTAGACCCAAACAAGATGAAGAGAAGGAAAAAAAAAAGGTTCCAATTTGAGTAACATTTCCCGGGAAACAAGCACAAACAGCAAAAAAGTAAAATACCCGGAGCCGGAGGAGAAATGGGTTGGTGGTGGAGGGCATGATCAGGACGAGAAGCAGAAGCTCGAGCATCATCGTCAGCAGGAAGAGCAGAAACAGAAGCTCTCTTTCTCTTGCCCATATTAACCAAAGAGTCAACGGCTGAAAAAAAGCGCCCAAATTTTGGGGTCGGAGCAGCCTCCACCGGACGTGTACGGTCGGTCAATAACGGTCAATAAACGGTCGGTCACAAGTTGTAACTGTTGAGAGATAGATATTTTTGGGGAAGAAGCAGAGAAATTGGGAAAATCGAGCGAAGTTTACGGAGAGAGGAGCATAGGAGGAGGATGGTCGATGAATGGTGATGATGATGATGATGATGGGTGTGGAATCGTAACTCCTGTCCACGTCAACCTCGTATACGTGGCGGCAGGTTTGGTCGCTAACCGACATCACTCGCGCACAACACAGAAACAGAGATTATGATCATGAGAATAAAAAAAAAAAAAATAGAATTGTTAAAAAATCGGATACTGAAACGAGTCAAAGAAGAATTGACAAGTGGATGGAGGAGGTGAGGCCTTTCTCTGTGCACGTGCCGTATATCTTCGGTTCTCTTTGGATTGCTATTGTCTTTGTTTTCTTTTGCTTTGCTTCACTCACTCAACTACTTTTTAAATGGTCATCTTCTCTCATATATACTCTCTCTTTTATTATAGAGTTATGAAGCAGATTTGTACACTCGTGGTTAATACTTTTAAACCGTTTTGTCATATTGAGATTAATTCACATTTGAGATTTGTTCACAATTAAAGTAAATCTCACACAAACGTTTTTCTTCTCACTCAGCCTATATAGTTAATTGTGTCACTACTCTTGAATATTTTTTTTTCTTTTTAACAAGAATATTTACAAGTTTTTTTTTCAGTTCTAGAGAGTGAAAAAAATGACAATCAAAATGAAGGGAATGTAAGTCATTTTCATTCCCATCAAAATATTTATCCAATCGCATTCTCAATATTTTTTTTCAATATTTCAAAGTTAGTGTGTTTTTGTTTAATAATTTGTTGAAGTGGGCAATAATGTGTCTCACATTAAAAAAAATATAAAATAAAATTATTACATATAATGGTGCAAGTGAAATTCAGTTAATAAGATTGACATCTTAACTGTGAAAGCCCATGTAATTATGTGTATGTATGTGTTACCGAAACTAAACTAGTTTTTTCTCCCGACGATGTCCGGGTCTTTTATGAACTATTATCATTTATTATGTGATAAATTAAATTATATACTTTCTCATTTTTGTG
>JAYMTA010006085.1:0-10752 GCA_036897625.1 Pelargonium cotyledonis | reverse complement strand
GGTTCGCCATGCCTTACGACAGGCCCGACAATCTGAGGACGCGTGGATATCACATGGTGTCCGGTGCTGTGGATGTGGGGTTGTTCAGGAGTACTGTGGTGGAAGATGTGAGGAAGTTCAAGTTGAGCTTGACTAACAGCTCCGATGACGAGGAGGACAATAAAGAAGAAGATGCCGATGAGAAGTACTGGAGCGAATGAGAGGTTCTTCCAAAATACAAGTTGTGTTTCCTTTTTTTCATTTGTGTTGTTGACTCCTGATAGATTTAGATGTTTGTAAATTTTGCTTGGTCAGTATGCATACTCTATTTCTATTTGCAGGCAACAACTTGTAGTTTATTCATAGCATGCCAAATGAAATTGGGTTTTGGATTTGATGTTCAATAAGTTGTCAAAAATCAAATTGGCTTGCATGTCAATTATCATACCTCAATACTGTGTCTTTTAAGTCTTTGATGATATCTTAGTAGGAGTTGAGATGGTGAACAATGTATAATGCATGACACTGAGAAAGATGATTCATGATTCATGTTTACATCCTTAATATCATTTTAGACTTCCCCTAAATGGTAAGCTGGCTAGTAATGGTACATAGCGTTCAAATGGTTGTTTTTATGTATTGCAGTAGATGATAGAATCATGATGATGGTTATGTTTCAATCATAAACCAGAGTATAGATCAGGAGCATATAATTTGTCTATGACACTGCCCTAGCTTGACTTAGATATCAGTAACACATATCAGGCTTAACCTTGTTTTGTTCTTTGGTTCTCGACAAAGCTCTAGTCTTACAGATCCGCACTTTGGCTTGATACTGCATGCATCTGTTTTTCGATTTCGTAATTGTTTAATTGTCATTAATCTTTTCATAATCTGTATGCTTAATTATGACTTCATCATTATCTATAGCCTTCTCTCTCTTATGTTCTCTTGTGATGCTAACTCTGTTTGTTTGTCCTCATCCTCAAGTTGACATGACACTTGTGATACATAGCTCACTAGAAGTTGGCAGCTGGTTTGCATTTTACACCGGTCTTCACTTCAACCATCAAAAATGCCAGCCATGCCGAAGGGCCGAATCCAAATAACCTAGATCATCATCTGTTGTTGGCAGCCACAACAGGGCCTTGATGATCATGTCAACCTCAGCTAAGAACTAGACTATTTTCACTCCCACGCCTCTCAAAGCTCGTCTCAAGAATGGTGATACCCTCTATGGCCTCTTCCTCCTCAGCTTCTCCCCCACTCTTGCTGAAATTGCTGGCCACGCTGGTTATGATTTTGTTGTCATTGACATGGAGCATGGCCCTGGTGGCATCTCTGAAGCCCTCCCCTGCCTCCATGCTCTTGCTGCCACCCAAACTTCTGCTATCCTCCGGGTACCAGAGAATTCTTCCACGTGGGCCGAGAAAGCTCTCGATTTAGATCCACAGGGTATCATGATTCCAATGATCAACAATTCAGAGTCAGCTAGAGATGCCTTATCATATTGCAGGTATCCACCTGCCGCAGGGCGGCACACCCAATTGTGAGAGCTTCTAAGTATGGGATTGACAAAGAGTATTTAAACAAGTGTGAAGATGAGTTGCTGATAATGTGCCAGGTTGAAACAGAGGAAGCAGTGAAAAGGGTTAAAGAGATCGCAGCTGTAGATGGGGTGGACTGCATTATGATCGGCCCACTGGATTTGAGTGCAAGCATAGGGTGCCTGCAGGAACCCGGGAACGAGAAGGTGGCTCAGATGCTGAAAGTGGCAGAGAAGGCAGTGTTGGAGCAGAAGGCTCAGTCCAGGGGTGGTTTATATTTGGCTGGCTTTGTTTTGCCTCATGACGATGCTGAGGTGCTTAAGAGGCGCGGCTACGACATGGTTTGTGGTCCTGTTGATGTGGGGCTGTTCAGGAATGCTGCTGTTGAGGATGTGAAGAGGTTTAAAGGCTAAATAGCAGTGCAAGATCAAGATTCAAGAAGCCTTATCATTTGCCCTTTATGTCATACATTGTTGTTGCTATGCATCTTGTTCTTAGTCTCTTTCAGGTTATCTTTTTCAAAGCAAGTTGTTGGGATATTTTCTAAAATTTGACCATCTGATTAGATAAATTGGTTTAGCGTCTCTTTCATTATACAGGACTCTATAAGAGAACAAGGCCAGCACGTCCTTGATCCAACGACTTGCCATTTTCAGCGCATAAATGCATGCAAGTCCTGTACTTCATCATCAAGACTTGTGTATGGCAAGAACCTTCCTGATCACTACACAAATTATCCTTAAACCTTCCTAATTGCGCATTAATATATTATATATGGCTGGTCGAAATGCATATGTAGGTCAAAACTACTAAACGACTTTGTCAAATCAATAGTAGAGACGATTAGGTCAAGTGGTTTTAAAACGTCCTCTTGCTAGCTTGATTGAAGCTTAGTCATTATTAAAACCTTAATTTTATTACTGGTCGAAGAAAAAATAATCTCTACTAAAGAGTTATTAAGTTCAAATCTTTCAGTTAACAACAATACTAACTAATTTATTGTAAAAGACACTATTAACAATTCATGCATAACTAAATTCTCTATACCGCAAAATAAAATGCAAGTCAAACATGACACAATGATCATGTATCGGTTTGTTACATTAAATATTTTTACTGAACCGGTCGGTTGTGATCTGGATCTAGATCATGAACCGACCAGATGACAAAAGCCCTGTAATTTACACTACACGCATTTTCATTTGCGTTTGCGTTTGCGTTGCAGCCACCAAAATCTTCATTTTGAGCCTCATGACATGACCAGTCCCTTTTAACATCCCTATCTCTGTATCTGCCGCTTCTTCGTTCTACTCTCTCTGCCCCCACCGATCGATCTGATCTGCTGCTACGACAATGGAGCTCTTCTACTTTATGGTCTTCGGTGGCCTCTCGGTGGTGGTGGCGATCGTGGAGTTTAGTAAATCTAGCAAAGATCTTATCAACACCTCACCTACTTTCAATTCCTTTAAGAACAATTACCTCTTTGTCTACTCTCTCATGATGGGTAAAGCTCAGATCTGCCATTTTTTTTCTTTTTCTCTCTCTTTTTTTTTCATTTAATTTTATAGTTATCAGATGTTTATCTTACATTATTTATCTGATCAGCCAATTGAGGTCAGTGTTTATTTGTCAGTTTCGATCTAGGGTTTTAACTGCTTCCTTTTCGTTATACATGGTATTGGGTTTAGTTAGTCTGAGAAGAAAATGGAGTTGATGCTTTTGTTGGTTAGGCAAAGCCAGTCATCATTAGGGTCAGCTGAGTGGATGTGTGTTGAATTGGTTTTGGGGTTTTATTCTTTCTCTTGTAAAAAATATGGTATCTGCTCCACCTGTGTGGGCTTGATCTGTTTAATGTAGCTAGTTAAAATTTCTTCTTTCTTGCTTTGCTGCTCCATTTCAAGAATATTATAATATATACATTCAATTGGTCAATTATCACACTGGCATAAGCAATTGCTCATCTTAGTTGTTATAAAAATGCTAAATTGGTAAAATGTGAATGCCAGTTCCTTTGGCAATTTTCACCTTTATCTTTCAAACTGATTGGATGGATTTTGGCAACAGCTGGGGACTGGTTGCAGGGCCCATATGTTTATTATCTATACAGTACATATGGGTTTGGAAAGGGGGAGATTGGGCAACTCTTCATCGCTGGTTTCGGGTCCTCTATGTTATTTGGGACAATTGTTGGATCTCTGGCTGACAAACAGTAAGATTTTCCACGAGTTCACTCTATTGTTTTTGTTTAGTTGTTCACTTGTATGGATCCTAACAAGTCAGATGGAAAATTCAGGGGCCGGAAGCGAGCTTGTGTTACTTACTGCATAACTTACATCCTCAGCTGTGTAACCAAACATTCTCCTCAGTACAAAGTTTTAATGCTTGGACGGGTGTTGGGAGGCATTGCCACATCTCTGCTCTTTTCAGCCTTCGAATCATGGCTTGTCGCAGAACACAATAAGGTGCGTCATTTTGCCTCCCTAGTCCGTTGCTCTCATTTAATTTCTTAATGAAGGCAAGTTTGGCCTAGAAAAATTGTTAGGAAGCTTTAATCCAAATTCAATCCTTTATTTAAGAGGCCACATTAAAATTCTTATGGCAAAATTCTTTCAGAAATCAAGTATAATCTGTTCCAGATTGTTTAATGAGTCTAGGAACTTGTACAGTTTTAACATTTATTGTCTCATTCTAGATGATGATTGAGTAAGAATGTCGATTCTGCTTAATTGATTTCTCCATCGTTTTTGAAAATTTTATTAAAAAAAAAAAAAAAAAAAAAACCTGTCATTATTGGGTTGTCATATTTGTTGTTGTTGTTGTTTTAAGCTTCTGTACCACCTCATTATTTGCTTCCACTTTATGGTTTATCTTTTGGTATGTTTTGCAGAGGGGTTTTGAACAACAATGGCTGTCAGTAACATTCTCTAAGGCTATATTTCTTGGCAATGGTCTAGTTGCGATTTTATCTGGTTTGTTTGGGAATCTACTTGTAGATACTCTGGCATTGGGCCCTGTTGCTCCATTTGATGCTGCTGGTTGCTTTCTTGCGATTGGCATGGTAGTAATACTGTCGTCATGGGGTGAAAACTATGGAGACCCTTCAGATAACAAGGACTTGCTTTCCCAATTCAAGGGTGCTGCTGTTGCTATTGCTTCTGGTGATGCACTAACTTCCTTTCTTTATGATATATGTCAAATTTATAGCAAACCTCTATTCTTCCATTTCTATATTTGTGGGATATTCTATTAATACTAAGTTTCTCGTGGGATCATCACCAGATGAGAAAATTGCATTGTTGGGGGCCATACAATCCTTATTTGAAGGTTCCATGTACACCTTTGTCTTCCTTTGGACCCCTGCTCTAAGCCCAAACGATGAGGATATTCCACATGGATTCATATTTGCAACATTCATGCTAGCTTCCATGTTAGGAAGCTCTATCGCATCTCGACTTTTGGCTCACTCATCTCCAAGAGTTGAGAGCTACATGCAGATCGTCTTTGGAGTATCTGCGGTGTCTCTTTTGCTTCCCATCATAACAACTGTATGTTGTAAAATCTGATTCTTCAACTTTTATCCTATACATGGATAAGCACTGCATAATATTTGTTATTATTGGAAATAATTGTGGTTATTGTAACTGATATCATATCCGAACAGTTCTTGGTTAATCCTTCTGAAGTGAAAGGAGGAGGCATCTCATTTGGAGGATGTCTCCAGCTTCTTGGCTTCTGCACGTTTGAGGCCTGCGTGGGGATATTCTGGCCATCTATCATGAAGATGAGATCCCAATACATTCCAGAGGAGGCTAGAAGTACCATAATGAATTTCTTCCGCATTCCACTTAACATTTTTGTGTGCGTTGTTTTGTACAATGTGAGTGTTTAAATTCATTTTTTATTTATTAGTTGCGAAAATCTTATGAATGATTTCAGGAGTAATGCCCTTAAACCTTGGCTCGTGCTTTTGATTTTTGAAGGTTAATGCATTTCCCATCACCATTATGTTCGGCATGTGCTCTATTTTCCTTTGTGTGGCATCACTATTGCAGAGGCGACTCATGGTGATATCAGAGAACCCAAAGTCAAGTAAGTTTGATACATCCATTGGAATTATGCTTCTTTTCTTGCCTTTTTGAAATCTTAGAACAAATATGTTTTATCTTTGAACTTGAACTTTCTAGTTTCAATTTGAAACACTCCAATATGTTTATCCTTGCCTCCTTGGACTTGTTAGTAATTGATGAATTTATTGTTAACCCTTTACAGGAACGCAAGACTGGACAGCAATGAAGGAGAGGGACACTGAGGCTGAGCCATTGAATGCCTAATTGACAGTGGAAGGAATAAACATGTGGAGTTAATTGAAGGTTGCCAGTGTCGACCTTTTCTCATTTTGAACTGTTGGAGCTGCAGCTGAGTTAGATGTTTCGCCGTTCCATCAATAAGTACGAGGGCGGTCATAGATCGAGTAGGTGATGCCTTTAAGGTCAAAAGATTTTTGTGTAAAAGGAAAAGGAAAAAAGAAAATAGATTTACTGGTTTTAGATCATTTTTTGTGAATTAGATCATGGTGGCATCAATTACTGTAACCTGGTAGTGCACAGGTTTGGCTTACTGAAGATATTAGAACTATTAGATGTTCTTAAGGAGATTACATATAAATGAATGTTTCTTGTATTATCACTATTTTTTTTTTTTTTGAATTTGCATTGCCCTTGTTTTCTTTATTATGTTATCTGGATTTGAATGTATTGGATTCGAACGTGGACAGGAGAGGGTGAAACTGAAAGTATCTTCTTTGCTTTTAACACCTGCAACCTCAAAGATCCAATCTTGTACATGAACAATGGGAACTCTGGGAACTCTCTATTCAATGTGACATCAACCGGGGATTTCTATTTCACCAGTGGAGAAAAATGTATCTCTGTGCCCTCTGGAAATGTTATTGGATCAGCAGCATGTGGTCTATCGAGTGCCATAATGTAAACAAAAACCAAGTTTAACTTGCTTGAGTGGCCAAACTTTTGGCTTTTTCAATATAAGATTGGTGAAAAAAAAGTGGGACACAGATGAATGATCAAAAGAAAATTTCTTCTCCACAATATAATGATTGCTGTTTTAGTTGGAAGCCATACCCTGAATACATTGATTTAGTCACTAATACTAATACATCTACAAAACTTAATGTAGGGCTTGCCCTCTTAAACTCTAATACTCCATTCAGCCAGCCATGTGATCAACATCTATGGCCATTGGCTTTTCTTCGGAAGTGTAAGGTGCCTCAATATTCTCCCCAAATTCTACCTCCATTGCAGATGGCCTTGGAGGGGATGCCGGCTGCACCTCCACATCTGGGTAAGCAGCCTTAAATCTTGCCCGCAAACCTTCATCTACCAATCTTACCCCACTTAACTGATTCCCGAGCGACATCCACCTGACACCAGTCAAAACACACTAATATGATCCCCAATTCACAGAATCAAACTTATTTTGTAAAACCAAAATTTATCTCCAACAGTCTATTAAACAAGATGAACAACTATGGGCCAGGAGATCTCACCCCGCCTGTGTGTTATGCATACGAGCAAACAATTCCAGCTTCCGTGTCCTTGGGCTTATCCTCTCCAGCAATGGATACATCTGCAGATAACACTTTCCTTAGCTAAAGTATACATCTGATCAACCAGGTTTGATGATTGCACACAAATACTAAAAAGTACATGTAAACAGCTCATGAAGAAGAATGAGACAATACTAATAGTATTGAGATGACAAATAAGTAAAGGTCTTATGAGACATATTCTTCTTGCTTACCTCATCTGGCTTGCGACTCGTCTCTCTAACCTCAGCAACAATGACGTCAGTATCAATGTTCCGGTTTACTTCTGGATTTCCCTTTATTCCAACAAGGCAATGCTCCTTACTATGATTGAGCCAGTGGCCTGTGCGGCCAGTTCTAATTATCCGCTGGAGTTGATTAGTCTTAACCCAAATGATCTCTTCAACCCGCTTGTAACCCCAAAGTTCTAAACTGCAAGAAACATAGAGAACTTAATGTGAGGTAATAATACATTCACATGAAATGTACATTTAGCTTCTATAGCAGAGACATCCATCAAAAATGGTTGCTAACACAGGACTAAAACTAAACCACATACCATTCACGTCCAAGCTCCATAGCACGTCCAGTCACCCAGAGGAATATTAAACCATCAGTCTGCAATGCTGGAACATTAAGATTGCGCATTTCATCATCAGCCATTGTTCCATAAGGAAGTTCCATATGAATGTCCCATGGTGGATCCGCCATTATAACTCCAAATTGACCTAAAATATCCATCCTAAAATTCCGAATATCACAGTTGATCCATTGTGGTTCACCAAGTTCTACTTCTGAACAGTATTCAGCACGCTGAGGCTTTAATTGTTTGGGAGGAGCTGTAGACCCCATCATCATGGGCGGCACATCTGGTGTTGGATCAAGCTCATAATGTACGTACTTGCATGTCTATCAACAAATAAAACAATGTAATTGAAATTAATAATTTATATGAAAGCTCACTAATTTATCAATGTGATAAAGGAGGAAATCTACCTTCATGTGACGGCATGTATCTAGAAAAGAACAGTCCCCTAAATTCACATCTGTATGTGGAGCAATTATTCGCCGAAAATGAACCTGAAATGAAAGGACTCAGTAGGAATCAAAATAGACAACTCACGAGTGTGTTAATAGTACAGGTGATCCATGTAAAGCTAATGTATTTGTTAATTAGGGGGATGGAATGACAGCAATTACCTAATTGCTACAGGTGATCCAAGCCGAGAACAAATCTAAGTGGCTTTCCATGAAAATATTTATTTTCTCAGGCAAGGAAAAGCAAAGTCAATTTCAAATTACTCTTTCATGAGCTACTTGAAGGGACAAACTGTGAGACAAAAGCTGATTCACCACAGTCCGCAAGCCAAATAACAACACATAATAGAAACCTGATTTTTTCATGCACATTCTTAGGAAATAAATAGGGATATATAACATAACAGGACTAAAAACCCTAACAGGGCACTCCATGCTTGAGACTTCTATTCCAAATTGTCCTTTTTACCTTTCTCATTTAAGCATCCTCCACATTATAGACAGCAAGTTAATATAGACTTTTATAACAATAAACAAACCACTCTACTCATCAGTTAGTAAATTCTTATATGAGCCCTAGGTACTCCATAACAGTGTGCTGGTCCTCAAATTAAATAAAGTGGGAACCAATAAATGGCAATTTGGGCACAGTCCTCAATTCAACATTTCATATTATGCAGGCAGCAGCAAGGTTGAAACCAATGTAAGTTAATCTTTGGTCAGGTACATATGTAAGTGAATAAGTATCTTTGTTGACATTTACATATTCTAAGCCATTTGCACTAGCTGTTGATGACAATTGAAATCGTACTTCATTCCCAGAGTTTGTTTAATATTAGAGCAGTAACTATAGTCAGGGTTATGAACAGTCTTGGGATGCTAACGAACCATACAAGCATACAAAACTTACTAACCTTCTCACATGCTATGTAGGAAGCAGTCTGGCGTCGGCAATCCTCTTTTGTTAGGGAAGAACAATACTCCTTCAGTTGAGATCCACCTTTTGTTTTAAACTGAAAATCAAATTGTTAAAAAAAAAAATCAATTACATAATTTTTTAACAATAGAAAAATTGAACTTAATTGATCAGAAATGGCTCTTCATTGTTGGCGACAGCTATTAATAAAAGTATAGTAACCTGTGGAAAACAAGAGAAGCTAAATTTATGAACTTGCACTTCTAACCTGTTAGACCTGATATAATAAAGCCAATACTGCATGTAATTTCAGCAACATTTAGTATGCTAAAAAAAAAAGTACTGAGCACGTTGCTACAAACTACCATCAAATACTAAACAACCCTTAATGTTCCTTCAGTATTCCTAATCATCCATATGTGCATGCAATTTAGCAGATGTGTGCAAACCTTCCACACTGAAAAGCATGAATTTATCACCATGTTCTTAAACAAGCTCACTAACACAGTAAAATAGCTGTACACATAAAGGCATACGAGTGTATCACAAATTTAATTGGAATCTCAAGTACCTTGGCAGCCACAGCTGTTTCCTTTGCAGTTGGCCGATGAATAAGGTCCAAAAGTTCCTCTCCGGTTTTGGATTTCTGCATTTCCTTAAAAGACTTCTTGTTCAGCAATGCCTCGAGATCCTTCAAATCATCTTCTTCACTTCTCGGCTTCTGAGGCATTGCGTTACCCCCACCCATTGGTGAATTTGGTCCCAAAGGAGGTCTATGCATTGAGGGAACACCCATTCCTCTTGGCATTCCCATCATGCTCATTACTCTAGGAGTGCCCCTTGGTCCAATCATCGAACCAAGAGGTCCAGTACCTGGAAACATAGGCGGCAATCCAGACATATGGGGGTCGCCAGGTCCCATCCACATATCAGGCATTGGTCTGGGAACAGGCCCTCCCATTCCAAAAGCTCCAGCATTGGCATCAACCCCACCGGTATTGGTCAATTGCTGACCCTGATTCTGATTCGCATCCCCTGAACTTGACTCCTGGCACTGATTGCTCTCTGGCAATTCCTTGACAAGCCTAGTCCGGTCAATCTCCAAAACCATAACCCTAGACTTGCCGCTGACTACAAACTCCTCCAGCTGAACACCTCCATTGTCCTCCGCCATCGACCTCAAAGCCATTTCCACTGCCAGTATCGCACCGGACTCCCCTCCCAGCTCCCTCAGCGCCGCCTTCTCCGCCGCCGTGGCGTTCTGGTCATTCTCCAGCTTCCTCAGCACAGTGGACGAATCAATTGGCGAGAAGGGAACCCTTTCCAGCAAGCAAACCGCCACCATTGCCCGAACCACCGACAGGGGGCTTCCGGTGTCATCAATGGAGAACTTGTCACTGTCGGATCCGCGAATTGGGTTCGAATCGGGAGAGGGTTTAGGGTTTTGGGACTTGGGAGATGCGGGGTTGGAGCGGGCATCTGGGCTCGCGGAGCGGGTGACGGGTTTCTTGGGGATGGCGGTGGTGGGATTAGGGTTAGGGAGAGAGGGTATAGGAGTGAAGGGTCGATTGTTGAAGGAAGAGACGACCTTGAGGGAGAGATCGAGTGAGGGGACGATGTCGGGGACGATGGATTGCAGAGAAGCAAGGAGGTCCAGCTGGGTTTTGCGC
>JAYMTA010006084.1:0-10753 GCA_036897625.1 Pelargonium cotyledonis | reverse complement strand
GTTCAACTCAGCCGCCGAACTCGCTCCTAGTTGACTCTTCTTCTCTCGCTTCCTCTCTTTATCCTTCTCCTTGGTCTCTACCGCGGCGGTGGCGGTGGCGCTTTTCTTATCACTCTTCTTGAATATGTCCTTCCATCGTTTCGACCCGGTTAGCACGGAGCTTGATTCGGTCACAGCAGCGCTCAAAATCTCGGGTCCGGGTCGGAGTTCCGGGGCTGTAACCGGCGGCTCCGAGTGGTCCAGCTGCTGTGTCTCTGTTTGATCGGAACAGCCATCTGGGTTTTGAGGGAGTAGGTGGAGAGGGAGGAGGACGCCGTCGGAGAAGAGCTCGTCGGCGGAGAGAAGGTTGGGCTGAGGGAAAGAGGGGTTGCGGAGCATCCAGAACTCAAACTCGGGCGAGTTGGAATCGCTGCTGATTCTTCTTCTCCTTTCGCTGCTGCATGGTGAAGATGGGCTGGTTATTGGGTTCTCCATGGAAGGAGAGAAGAGAAAAGAGAGCTCTCAGATTTATGGATGTAGATGTGGGAAAGTTGTTGGTTTTTGCAGAGAGAGTGAGCTCAGAAACCTGAGAACTGATCCTACACCTACAGAGAAAATAAACAATGGAATTGGTGAAATTTTACTCCCATTTTGTAGTATGAGTTAAGAAGGGTTAAATACTTTTGGTTCTCTTCTCCTAAAAAAAAATAATTTCCGGGTTTATCTATTAATTAAGGTTTTGTCTTGTTTGAGTCAAATGTAAATTATTTGTTTATTAGTTAAACTCACACAACTAGTTTGTAACTGATGTTTTGATGTTATGACAGTATTTGTTGACACGTCATTACGTCACGCTAGAATACATGTCATTTAATTTTTTCTTCATTTATAGCTAACAATATCGTCTCGATTGTTTGTAATGTAAAGTTTTTTTTAAAACATAATATTTTGTTTGATGTAACATTTAGATGTGGACGATGTATTTGACGTAGCGTGATATTATGTCAACAAATGTTTATGTGTCACCTAAAACCCGGCTACAACTGATTTAGTTAATAGAAAAACTCATTTTACAGTGGTTAATTTACATTTCAGAAGTTGAAGTAGTGGCTTATGCATGCAGTTTTTTGTTTAGTGTTGTTTATCTCATGTTGTTTATCTCATGTTGTTATCTTAACTAATTCGATCTCTCTATTCATAGACACACAACTCAGTAGATTAAACAAGGAGATCAACAGGGCATATTGTAGGTCATTATTAAGTAAATATTGTATTACAGTAATTTTAATGCCAATCTTTTGCATGTAAATAGAAATATAATTGTTCTTGCACATTTTTTAGCCCTTTTAGGAAGAAAAGGTAAAACACTTTTGTGTATCTGTAATTATCTAAACATCGCTATGCTTAGTATTAAATTTATATTCTTGTCAAAGAAAAAAACAAAAGATAAGACAAAACCATTTAATTCACACTCCTTCGTATACACCAAAAGTTTACTAATACAGAAAAAGATAAAAGAGTGTCCATTAATGTCCGCAAGAAGAAGCTATGACATACAAATACGAAAATGATAGTGTAGTGTTTAAATGTGGGCATTAGGTGTGTTGTTATTGGTGGGTGTTAAAATCCAAAGAGATATATTAGTATGAGAAAAAAAACTTTAAGTTATAATTTATTGGTTGAGACTCCCAGTCAATAAATAATGGTCAATTAGATAATGTTACATCAGCATTTTATACTTATACCTTCCTTCAATGAATTTTTAAGTGCAGAGCGTCACGTCCATATCCGTTTTGATTTTCTCTTACTTGAGAATCTCAACCAATATACCTAATACTCATATTAGTATAGTAGTAACTTGTAAGTGCTTGTTTGGTAACGACTGGGGCAACTTCCAGCTGATGCTACATTAGCATAGCTGCAGCTGCTCCAAGTTCAGATTCAAATGGAGCTGTATGACACTGTAGCAGTTGTTTAACATGGCGAAAGACCATACTACTGAGTCGACTATTTTGTTAAAATAGAATGACCGTTTTCATTTCGTTGAGAAAAAAATCTTTTTATGTATATTATTTGAATTATCATCTTTCAAATTTAACAAATCCTAATGAATTAATTTTCTCACAAATAAATTTGGCATGTCAGTTTTGGACATTTTAACACATCGTACATCATTCTGACTATTTTTTTCAAATATAAAACTCAACTTCCAGCTATAATTACTTCTAGCTACATCCATCCTATTACAGCAGAATCTATGTTTTACCGAACAAGCTTGTATGTGACATGTCTTTTTTTTTTTTGGATAAACTGTGAAATGTCTTGAGCTGCACCATTTTGATGGGAGTCATGTGAGGCAGATTAAAATAAAAATTGTATTTTGGATGATCTGAGTGAGCTGAGCTGGTTAAGGTTTCAAGATCTTGAGAACAATGATACAAGTACCTTCTGTCATCACAAAACCTCCATCCCCAACCCATTAAAATTGCTGCAATATATATATATATATATTTTTGCTGTTATTTAGATATCAAAAGTTTCAACTCTTGAGTTTATGTTAAGTTTTTTACTTTTAGATTTCTTTTTCTTATTTTGACTCGATTACTTAGTACACGCATAACAATAATTTAAAGGTGCATAATTCGTTGAGTCAGCACTTGTGGCATATAATGACCAAGTTTAACGACAAATAATTAGTTGATAGTGGTGCTCACAAGCACATAATTATTTTTTAATTAAGAGTTATAAGGAGAAAGTTGTTGACAAGACATTTTGACATACACAAACGAAATGGATTGAGACAAATGTTCTGTGTCTATAAATTTATTAAAGCAAATATGAGAGTTGAATCGTGAGTTGACTTTGTTTTAATAAAAAAAAAGAGTTAATTGTTAATTGACATTTTCTTTTTAAACTTAACCTTTGTACTTCAACTTTAGTCGGTTCGAATCATGAACTGCATAATTTTTATAATTTAATCCAAATTATTTGTTATACCCAGTTTCACTTTACCACGTCATACGTGGTACCACGTCATCACTCCAAGTCAATGCAATGACCACGTCACAAATCCACGTCACCTGTCACGTCATTAATAATTAATTATTTATTTATCTTATCTTGTTTCAATTTTTTTTTACCCATTTGATTGGGAAAGACGAGAAATTAAAAAAAAAACATTTTTATTGATAATCATGATCTTCATCTTCTTCGCAGTGCACATCTACAAGAGCAAAGCAACTCTGAGACTTGAAGCTTCTTCTCTTGCCGGCGAGCTTCGAGACGGTTATGTGTAGCTTCTTCCTATCCAGAACCGACCGGTCGTCGTCTTGATCTGATGATGATGGATGGTCCTGATTCTGTTGCCGATCGTCGTCGTCTTCGTCGGAAAAAATGATTCGACAGTCCCCTCCTAAATTAATCGGGACAAATTAGTATAATTTTTTTGCTTAATTTGATTACAGAAAACAGAGAATCGTATACTAAATTACTAATTAACTCACTTGATTGGAAGAGAATCTTCCAGCGAATTCAGAGATCCCAAATATCCGAGGCCTCTCCTCAGCGGTTTGACCTAGGAATCTCCGTCGAATGGCTTCGACGAAACCTCATCCTCGTCCTAGTCGTTGTCCCCGGGTTCGCCGATCGACGACGAGCTAGCGGAGGACACATCCGGCGACTTCCCGCAGCCTTGTCACGGAAGCACAACTTTGTGACCCGCTATGTACTACAACTCATATTTTGTCACCGAAAAGTCAGTAATTGTTATCACCTAATGTGTTCTCATGAAAAGTCTCCAAGTGCATGACGAAAAGAGGCTTGCCACGAAAACACAACTTTGTGACAAACTATGTACTAAAACTCATATTTTGTCATCGAAAGTTAGTAACTGCTATCACCAAATGTGTTCTTACGGAAAGTCTCCAAGTGCATGATGGAAAGAGACTTGTCACAGAAATACAACTTTGTAACAAGCTATGTACTAAACCTCATATTTTGTCACTGAAAGTCAGTAAATGCTATCACCAAATGTGTTCTTACAGAAAGTCTCCAAGTGCATGACAGAAATAGGCTTGTCACGGAAAACTTTGTGACAAGCTATGTACTAAAACTCATTTATTTTACCGAAAGTCAGTAACTGCTGTCACCAAATGTGTTCTTACGAAAAGTCTCCAAGTACATGACGGATAAAGGCTTGTCACGAAAGCACAACTTTATGCGATTGAAATTTTTTCACCAAACTCATAAAAGCCCAAGTTTTCACTATTACTGGGCTTCTACCCATGTCAATATGGTGATCACTGTTTCTAAACTCAACTCCTTGTATATTCATTGACAATTATTTTTTGTCATCATATTTTGCAGATTGCCTCCACTTTCGTTGGTGGTGGTTGAACTTGAGTTTTTTTTTTTTTAACAATTGGCAGATATATTATATATATATATATGGAAAGGGGAGTCTAAGCCAATTAATTTTTGGCTTAGGCTAAGCCACCAATGAGGTGGTGACAACACATTAATATACTTGGATCCGGGCGGGTCCCTCCGCTCCCACCAATTCACTTGGGTGGGTATGGGTGAAACTAATTGAAGTGTCATCACCTCATAGGCTTGGCTTAGGCTAAGCCAAAAAAATGTTGGCTCATATTTCATTTCCTTATATATATATAAAACATTGATGGTATGATGTTCAGATTCATAGATAGAATCTGTATCTGATGAGAATGTTAAGCCTATCTCATGAAGTTGTAATAGTTCATGATTCATCGGATTCAGTGTCCGATCCGGAATCATCTATCATAAGAGCTGCAATTTTTCCCATGACTTCTTCATCTAGTCTTAGATGGTTGATTTCCTGTTAATTCTACAATATCTAGTTGTATGACATTTCTTGCCACACTTGTAGCAGGTAATATCTTTGTAACTAGTTTTAGTTCTAGAATTTGCTTCTCTTTTCTAATAAGGTTTTGAGTTTCTTCTATACATCAGTTTTTTGTAGCTTGACTCTCTTCTATTTTTGTAGGATTTCCTATAAATATTAGACTTGTTCTCAAACTTATTGCTGCAGCTGCCACTGCATTGGGTTGTTTTAGATGTATTTGGAATAATCAAATTGTTGGCAGAAAGAATCTAATTCTTGCTTAGACAGCTTTTCATTTCCATTTTCAGTTGTTTTTGGATTTTAAGATCTTGAGAGATTTGTAAACCTTCTTTTTGAGTTAGACTAATAAGTTCTCCATATGTGAGATTATCAAAAGGGATTGGTTCACCATGAGTTGCTTTAATAGAGTTTCTAATTTTATCTCCTAGTGAGATGGGTAATCTTGCTAGGAACTGCTCTTTCCAATAGGGATGACTAGAGTCTTCTCCAAGCATTACTCTAGTAAGAACAATATTTTTGTAATTTTCAAAGTCGCTTAATTTTCTACATCTTAAGTTATGTAGGATTTTTGCATTTTTATCTCTAATATGTGAAGGATCTCCAACATAATGAAGGGAGATAGTAAGAATGAGGGTAGACACAACGTCCTGGATGTGGTTAGCATTTTCATCCAATATTGGCATTCCTTCTTCATCAACTTTTATTAATTCTAGGATATCTAGGTGTTGTAGAGGAGTAAGGGGGTGATCCCACCATCCTTTAAGTTGGCCAAAAAATCCTGCAATCATAATTTCTACTATCGCTTTATCTGTAGTGCCTATCTGTGTTTGGTAGGCGTTAGCCGCCATAGTTATTTGTTGGAGAGTTTTCAGAATGTTGTACTCTGATAACTCATCAACATTCCATTTGTATATGGAAGAGGCATTAAACTTTGACTGAATGATTTCATGAGCATTTTCTAATCCTATATCTGGAGCTGTGATTCTAGCTTGATTGATGGGTATCATAGCTGATTCTCAGTGGATTTTGTTCACTTGAGGACTGTCATCATGAAATGCATCTTCATCCGAACTATAATCAATGTCTATGACATTGATTTTGGGTGTGTAATTTTGTTGAGGAGTATCAGGGGCCATAGGTCATGTTGTAGAGGATTCAATCCTATACCTAATTGGTAGCAAAATCTGATTGTTTTTGTTGAACTAGATTGTGGCTAGTTTTTAAAACTTGATAAGGATTAAAGATTGGGTCTTTTAGTTTTTCATCAGTCTAAATTTTAGTTGAGCTTATAGGGATTATGCTAGATTTTTGAATAGTTATTTCAATCCTACTTAGTTGTTTTCCTATAGTGCTTAGATTAGTATTACTAAAATTATTTTGTTGAATTACGCTTTTGAGGTTGGCGTCAACATCTCCCGTCTTATGGAGCTTGTAAGGAGAGGCTTGCATTTGAACATGAGGATTTCCTTGTGAGAAAGTATTATTTCTTAGAGGAGGATGTTCACTAGCGATCTTTTGATCACCATTAGTAAGTTGTCATTCAGGACCATTTTTTCTTATGGTAATTGGATTGAGCGTAGGGGGGAAAGAATCAATTATTTAAAGAATAAACTTTTATCAATCTTCACCACTTACTGAGTTTACCCATGTCTTCCCCTTAGTTGAAGAGCCTTAATTGTATGTCCTTAGCCTAGGCAGATTACTACGGATAGCTTTGGGATTGTAAGTAAGTTCAAAAGATTAATAATTGTATCTTCTAAAAATATGGATTCAATACTTGGTAGAAGTAGTTCTGTCTCAAGTTCTTCCACTAATTCGGATTCAGAAAAGATAGTTCACAGCAATGAAGTCACTGTGGATGACTTAAAAATGGCCATAAATAACTGGGAAATAACAAAAATATCAAGATATCAAGTGTATGAAACTTCAACATTTGATCTATTAAGAACATCTTTTACCATAAAAACTGAACTCTCAAAACCATTTGAGACTATTCAACTCTTATCCCTAGCATCCATCAAACATCACAAAGATAAGAATTATAAATACATTTATATAGGATTAGTTCAAGTTGGAATAAAACCTCTAACTAAAGAAGATTAGACACTTCTATCTTAGCAATTTTAAAGGATGCTAGGTTCACCGACTATGAGGATTCTCTGCTTAGTTCTATAGAATCCAGTCTCTGTCATGGACTTATCTTGTTTGACTGTTTTCCCAAAATTACTATTTCTCTAAAAGATATAAATATTCTTCAAAGTATTACTCTGCAAATAAAAACTCACAACTACAAAATGTTAGAAGGGTCTATACCAGTGGCATTAGTTTTTAAAATCCATTATAAAGCTATGAATACTACTTTTAATTCAAAACACAAATGCATATCTCCCAAAAGAGAAACTCTGTTATTACACACAGATCTTTCTAAATCAAACTCTATAGTTCCTACAGCTATTAGATGGAAAGATATATCTTTGCCCCAAGAATGGATTTTAGAAGGTGCAACTCCTAAAAGCATGTCAAGACAAATAGAACCAAGTACTGAACTAAGACATATCACGCAACATGAAAATGGAAGAATGTCTCTTTCCTCCTCAAGAAAGGAAAATGCACTTCTTTCAAACGGATCTTCTAGTTCAAGTACCATAGATCTAGGAAGAATATCTCAAATTCCTTCGATCCTAGTATCTATCTTCAATGCTAGGCGCTCAACATCTGATATTCCTACAACCTCTAGGTATCTTTCACCTGATATACCCAGCGCTTCTTTACAAAATGTAGATTGTACCACTTGTATACCACATTCGGTGTGCACACATAGGAACCCCCAAGAAAAAATTTTCCCTGCAGAAAGAGATTCACCTCCCATTTCACTTACTTTCTCATCAGTGACTGAAAATATGATCAATGTTATTGAGAAAAATTTTCATATTGACAAAATCCTGATTCATAATGATTTTTATGCACCTCACAATTTACAAAAGAAAAATTGGGTTTTCAGGGAATATTTGCAACAAAGAGGTGAAATACAGCAACAATATTTTTAATTTTAAAACCAAAATAGAACTCATGTCCTATTTTTTGAATGGTTTGAAAATTTCACAGATGATAGTTATAATCACAAAGACTACCCCTTTCAAAACAAATATTTGCAAGATGGCAAGCCATCCTCAGTGTTTCTGACTTTGACATAGAATATATAAGAGGAGATGCAAATTCTATTCTTGATTTTATGACTAGGGAATTCTTGCAGGAACCATGCACAAAAAAAGAACCCCGGAAAAGTTGCCCTCCAAAACTATGAATCATCGCAAAAAGATGACTCTGTCAAAAGGAGGTCTTGGGCAAGCATCGTTGAAGAAGAAGAAGAAGTACAAAGTTCATTAAAAACACAACAGGTCTCGCAATGGATAGACACAATATCTTCTACTCAATGTTATAAGATATCTCACTCTCCAAAAGAATGTATGTTAAGAAACACAGAAACTCAAATCTTATACTCACAAAACAACGCTTCAATAGCACAATCGACACAAAACTCTTTTTTAGCCATTTCTCAAGCAAAAAGCCCAAATCCAACAAACTGTCACAAAGTCTTTTATCAAAACATTGTGACAATTGAAGAAGGTTTGTATAAGGATATGCCTATTGGTACAGCCAAAGCAATTTTTCCTGAAGGATGGAACTATAAACCATGAGATCTGTCCAAACCAATCTCTTACTATCTAATTATTTTATTAGAAATGGGTTCTATTGTTTTTAAACAAAAAGAAATTATAGATGGTTTTGCAAGCTTACAACGGCCCAAATATGTAAAGTTTTTTCTCCCTCTGATTGGGGGCAATCCCTTGAAAAATCAAAACCTTTGAAAAGCTCCAAAAATTATCATGTTAGTTGCATGTCTTTCTCTTACTGTGATTATCAGCAAGCGTGGTTCAATGCCTTTGTTTATGAAAATCCCAAAAATCAGCATACCTGTCTAATATTTTTTAACACCAAACTTGATATTTCGTTTTTCCCCTTTTGGTTTATCCATTGGTGGAAATATTTTGGTCCGTTCACTGAAATTTTAACAGCAAATGCAAAAGAATGATTTGAGCTTTTTAGAAATTGTCACTCCCCCAGCGACAAAGAAAGCAATTTTCCTCTTTTCATGTCATTTTGCATCAATATCTTCTTACTATGGGTATGCTCATCGTATTAAGATTGTGAGCGTATTGACTTCTAGCTAGTTTTGGTTCAAAAATTCAAAGTCTGATGGTGGAAAGCCTTATCTGAAGCCCAAAAGCTTTCACCTCATATCATTCAAAAATGGTTAGACAAAAAATCAGACTCTAAACCAAAACCAAAAGAAGTATCATTCCTAACCCAAAAAGCCCAAGCCCAGGCTATTCTGGCTGGTGCAAAGTCTGATAGAGATTGTTTTGAACTCATGACCCACCTTGTCCAAAGGAATGACATACCAACTGAATCCATCCAACCACAAGTTAAGCTCATAATACCCTCTTTTCACGAATTAGAGTCTAATCCAAATGACATTCATAAATCTGCCCTTCAAGAAGTTCCTCAACATGTTATAGATTTGTCAATCCCCGATAGCAACTTTTGCAGACCTAACACCAAATATGAATTAGTTATGGCAACAAGTTGGCTCAAAAATAAAACCATGTTTGAAAGAAAAAAGATGGGTGATACGTCCATAGGACCTTTGGGAGAGGACTCTGGACGTTTTGAATATCTTGTCATTTATGGTCTTCCTAAACCTGAATTCCTTGATCTCATGCTTCGAGAACACTATGGAGAAATTTTCCCCAATTGTGTTAGAGAAGATGGAGAGGAATGTGATTGGCCTGAAAGAGATGATGATTAAACAATGCCCAAAGTATTTGGGCAGTGCAAAGTATGAAAAAGAATACCTGAGCCTTATAAAGCCTTTTAGTTCCTCCAGCAGAATCTTCTTGGACCCAAGCAAACATTAATGAACCTACTGTTAGTCTAGGAGATGATAATGGTGACGAGTGTTTTGAAATCTTACCGCCAATCCAATCTCGTAGAAAGTAAAAAAAATTATATTTATGTTCAAAAGTTTGAAAGATTTTCTTTAATGTCTTAGTTTCGTAAGTCACTCTATGTAAAATTTTAAAAAATTTGTACTTAAAAAAGAAATAAAGAAAGAAAAGAAAGAAAGAAAGACATCTCTGAATAAGCATCTGGCAACAGAAGACAAGACAACACCAAAGAAACATCCGACAATAGTAAACAAGACACCACCATAGAAGCATCCGGCAACAGAAGACATTGGAGAATGACCACTACAGGGAAAAGTAGACACCACCTCACATCCTTTTCTACCACCTATAAACTTACTGAAGAAGCATTAATGATAGAAGACAAAGAAAGCTCAGCTATAAAAGGAGCTCAATCCCTTGAAGAAAGATCACATCTTGCACTTCAGCATATAGAACTTTCTTACTCTCAGAAGAGCATTCAAAGCCTAGTTTGATAGGAAACTCATGTGTTGAGTATTATAACCTAGATTACTTGTATTACCCTTGTTTCATAAAGATCCTTACTCTCTCATAAAAGCTGTATTTCACTACAAAACTGTAACGGGTATCATCTTCTTAATTCAAAAGTATTTCAAAAGTTATATGTTTTAAAGATTGCTTTAAATACTTAGTATGCTCGGTCTACTTATTATTTTTGATATCATATCTTTGTTCATAAGTATGCTTTGTCTATGATAAGGATCCTGAGTTTAACTCTTGCCTAATCATAGACATTAGAAAAGCTTTAGACTCTCTTCACCACTCTATATCTCATTGTTTACTTCCCTCAGACCCTGGGCCCCTCTCTCTCTCTCTCTCTCTCTCTCTCTCTATATATATATAT
>JAYMTA010006083.1:0-10754 GCA_036897625.1 Pelargonium cotyledonis | reverse complement strand
AGGGAATGAGGAATCCGCCCCGAACCCGCCCTGTTGCATGCCATTCCTAGCACCAAAGGAAAAAGTTAGGATCTAAGACTGTTGATGTAATATTTCTGGGACATGTTGGCACCTCCTATGACTTGATGTGATTTCTTATTATCAAATCAGAGATCTCATAGATAGATGTCAACACTATTGTTTAATTTTGTGACACAACATATTCTTTGAGGATGTTTTTCCCATGAAGATAGTAATTCCTAAAGTTTCCCAACCCACAAACGAAGTATCCATTCCAATTCAAGTGAAAAGAATGACTAATGTGGGGACAATCTCAAGTAGAACTATTTCTGGGACCCCTGATCCTGAAGAGAAACAAGAACTTAAAATGAGTAAAAGGGCGATAGTTGCTAAAGCCTTCATCTTACTCCAGGCTACCATCCGAACTTCAGTGGTGACGTGTTCTCATAGTTCACTCAATATCACCAGAGCTGTGCTCTACTTGGTGTATGTACTTGATTTTGTTATTCTCTTGTAGATCCGAAACACCAAAATTTTATACCTATCTTCAAATCTTCTTAAATTCAAGTCATGTCACATATCATTATCCAAATAGCCAGGTAGACCCATTGCTTTAATTGCAAGTTGACTTATACAATTCTTTCCTGGTAATTATTTTATTGGGACAAGTACATTTTAAGTGCATGAACTTTAATCAAATGTACAAAGAGGTCATTTTTAACAAATTTTGAACAAATAAGTGCATGAACTTTCATTTTTGAACAAGTAAGTCAAATTCACTAACAATGTTAATTTTTTTCATTAAATATAATTATGCAATTGTTTATTTGTCATTTTTGAGATGTCGAGCATGACATGGATATTGATGACATGTCATATTTATGCGCAAAATATTAAAGTAATTTTACGAGTCATGTCAGTTAATTATTAAAAATCAATTTTTTTTATCTTTGTGCTCCCATATTCCTCCCTACTATTTCTTCGTCTTCTTTTTGTATGCATTTTTTTTCTCAAAAAGTAATGTAAGAAGTCCTGATAAATGTATAATTTATATGAAAAACTAGTTCAAAAATTATGGAAATTGTCTCAATCAGCTAGCATTATCACTAATTAATTATGGAGTTGAGAATGAGACGAGTTATATACTTAGATGCAAATGTGCCAATTCAGATTTTGGATAAAAAATATTAACCCGGGTGAATCTTAGCTGAAAGAGTAAATAAGCAGATTTATCCGATTCGATTCAAAATTGATCAAACTAAATGAGATAGAATCATATTTTATTCAAATCAAATTTCAGCTGCTCGCTAATTTGAATCCAAATTGACAACTCGATCTGAATTAAATCATTGAGCGATATACTATTAAAAAAAGAAATTGGAATGGGGAGAAAAAAATTTAGATCAATAATCAATTGAAAAATGGCGTTAAATCTATTTATTTATTTTTAAAAGTGACATGTTATCGCAATTACAAACGTTTTATTTCACGTCGTAAAAAAGTCGCAAATTTCTAACGGAAAAAGTTAACACCGTTAGTGAATTTGACTTAATTAATGTTCAAAATTGAAAGTTTAAGCACTTATTTGTACAAAGTTTGTCAAAAGTGACATATTTGTACATTTGATGAAAGTTCATGTACCTAAAAGGTGTTTGTGTCTTATTTTATTCGAAAATCATGGTTTATGAACTTTAGTTGGACAACATGGTAATATTATGACTTGGTGCCCTAATGAATTATTTTATATAATATAACTCAAAGGTTTAGAGGCCAACATGTAAAATTGCCTTCACAAGATATACTATTATGCTAAGTGGTATAATGACAATAAAACAACAAAATCAAATGCACATGCATATAAAATAGCTTCTGCATATGATATAAGGAGATGTAGGAAACCATTTAAAATGCTTCATATGTTATAAAGTGTTCATGACTTGTTAAAACTATTGATCATGACAAGAAAAGAAAAGAAAACATAAGATGAACTCAAATATGTATATATGAGAAAAATATATATCAATTACTAACCATTGTCTCTGCTATTTTTATTTATTGAACACAAAAAACTAATTGTTTATTAATAAGTTGTGGGTCACTGAGTGGTCAATATGCTCTCTGTAGCAGTTTAGGGTTTTGAAGGTTTATAGGATTGAAGGTGTGTGGCTACTGGTGACGGCGTGGTGATAGACAGAGATCGGAGCAGACGGTGAACAGAAATCGAACAGACGGTTGTCAGGCTTCGGGGCTGCGTGTTACCGGCGAGTACTAGCCTGGGTGGAGGTATGTTTTCGGCGACGGGAATTGGGTTTATATCTGGTTTCGTGTCAGATTTCTGGGGCTCTTTAGTGCTCTGTCTGTGGTTACATTCAAATCGGAGTGAGGAGGAGGGAGCGGAGGAGCGGATCGGGTGAGGCGGCGGCGGCTGATCGAGTCGAAGCCGAGGAGGGAAAGGTACTGGTGACGGGAGAAGCAGGAGGAGGAGCAAGCAGAGAGGGAGGCGGGTTTGAAGCTTATTTGCGTTGATATGAAGTGTGATCATGACAGAGGATGTGCGTCTCCACAACCATTTTATGGATTACATCGATTAGGTTTTGTTATGTTAGTTCGAATTTGTTCGATTTCTACTTTATTAGTTTAGGTCTAGTTTTATTGTTTGGTTTGGCTTAGTTTTTGTTTTACTAGTTGGTTTTAATGTAGGGGTGAGGGGAGCTGGTTCTGAATTAGCTTTTCTGGGTCGCATGTTGGGACTCGGAATACGCTAAGATTGGATTTGCTAATTTGGATTTGGGTTTTGTGGTAGGCTTTTGTTAGGAGAGAATCAGCGATTTCAGGTTTCTGTTTGTGCAGACCCTGTGGTCCTTGTCTGGTTTTGGGTACGAGTACAAGTGTTATCACTCTGTATTTTGTATTATGATTTATAAGAGTAACAAGGTTACTTTGTCAAAAAAAAAGAAAAAGAAACAATTGTCTCTGCTAACAAATTCAACCTATACAGCATATTTCAAATTGGATTCAACATTAATTTGACATGCACATCCTATTCCATGATAAAATACTCCAGCGGAACAAGACTTGGATTAAAAGTAATCGCTCTATCCATCGAATCAACATTGGACGCTATAGGGCTAGGTCTTTTTTTACTATCCGGAAAATACACAACTAAATAGGCGGGGTGGTGGTGCTCACACATCATCAGCATTTCTCTATTGTCTATTTTCTACATTTTGTGTAAGTTTCTAGATTTGGAGGGAATAATCCACCGTTCCTTAAAATAATAGAACATTCTAGAGGTATAATCATAATCGTAGATTGTAGAATTGTATTTTAGATCTTAACAATTAGTTTTGTAAGTCTTCTAGTATAAATCGGTGAGAACTTCATTTGCCAAAACCATCCCCTACATTTTGTAATTAAAATCCCTTGCGTCTAATAAAGTTCTTATTTTACAACATAAGTAAACTCTCAACTGTCAATTTGTGATTGGTGAATGTATCTTACAATCAAAAAAAGATAATTTATTATCACAAACCATTATCGACGATGTGACTAAACCCATACTCTTGATAATTAATTACTTAAGATAGGCATTTACTGAGATGCAAATTACTGCTTTCCCTCCCACTTTTCAAACAAAGCCAGGGGTATCTTGTGGTTATACATCGGCTAAATTTAAATTGATCATGAAAATGACACATTACTAGTTATTGTTTGTTTATGCAGTCAAATGGTAGAAATACTCAATTGACACTTCTTGCACGATTTGTCCGTTCATGACCTACACAAGGGTTTTTTTTATTGTTGATGATTCTCGACCGTCTACGTCTACCGTTGAAACCCGAGTCAAGTTTATTCCTGGAATAGATTTTGATAGTGCAAGAAATGCAAATTCCTCGTCACTCTTAACAGCTCTGAGAGTTAATACTGCAGCTATTTGTAACCTTTTGTTCCAGATCATTTGTCTGGATGCTACTATGAAACCACAACCCATTTCAAGAAATGAATTTCTGAACCACATCAAGAGGGAATTGAGTCATGATTATCCTCTCATGAGGTTTGTTGAGAACTTCGAGAATAGAGGATAAGTAAAACCTCTTAACCAATATTTTTTTTTAAAACTTATTTTATTCTTGCTGTAGCCTTTAATCTCATAACGCTGTGGGGCTGGCATGGTTGATGAACGCGACTCTGTTCTGAGATATGGGAAAGACATATTATGTGATCACCGAGTTTACTCGATTAGTTAGACAGTTTCCTCGTCTCCAAATGGATATTGAACAAATTATGGCTAGAATGTATGTACCAGATGACTGGAAGAGGCTGATGAAAGCAAAGTTTAAGGGTACATCAAACAAAATTGAAAAAATAGTTGCTGCTACTGTGAATTTTCTCCCATATTCTTGGAGATGTGATACTTCTAGTTTCATGACTGCGGTGGCGCACCACATCAATGATGAAAAGTCCAAGGATGGTATACCAATTTTGGTGAGTACTTTAATTTTCCAGTTCCGGCTGTTTTTAGCATTTACGTGATTATGACTTTTGACTTTTCTGTTTTTCTCTTGTTATTAGCTAAAGAAGCTATCTCATGCCAAAATTGTTAAAAGTGTGGGAGCACTGTTTTATGGGTATCATCGATAACAACAACCAGAACAGGGTGATGCATGTCATGGAGGAGATTCACCTTACTTTACTTGTTCTTTTCACTACTTACAGAACAACATCAAAAGCGTAAGTATTCCATTCCCACCACAAAGTAGCATGTTTGGATTACTGCAAATGATGCATGTTTATGTTTGCGGACAGTGTGGGGCTCAAAATCAAATTAGATATGTCGATGGGTCAAAATAATTTGGTGGGAAGTGTAGTTGGTGAAACACTGTGAAATTGAATTTGTTTCTGCAATTTCAACTAAATGCCATTACTACTACTCAACACAAGTATCAGTTCAATTATGCACTTTTTAAGACCACCACCAGAATTTAAGATGAACCAGAGAGCTGTAAACTGCTACAACACATCTCACCAATCTCTGGAGTTGACTAAAATTATAATAATAATTACTAGTTTATGGAAGACAACATTAACATATGACAATTGACATTTCTTTATTTAATTATGAGTATCATCACATGACACACACAGATGGAGGCCTCAGTGTCTTCTATGCTCACGGCCCAGCTGCTCAACTGAACATTCACTAGACACTTCCTGGATTGGGCTTCACAAACCAACATATATCAAATTTTGTTAGGGTCTCAAGTATTAGGAGTTTGAAGAAGAAAATGACAACCGTAGTAAATCAGATTATATATATTACAGTATAATTCACTCCAAATAATAGTGGGGATGTGTTTAAAAAAGAACACAATATTAAATGAAATACTTACATGCATCATCTACAGTAAAATTGTGGGTAATATCTATTTCTAATTTTTTTTACGTGTTTTGCATTGTACAGTGAAAAGTATTGGATCGTTTCGGTTCTTATAATTACCAGTCAATAATTTTATTGTCTGAAAAAAAATTAATTTCTCATATATTACTCCTTTTGTTTGATCTTTACAGGCAGATGTTAGATAATTGTGCTGAATATGAAGCTATCATTTTCAATATCCAGTCAGCCACTTAATTCTAATATATATATATATATCCCAATTGAGTGACATCTGTCACTAAAATTTCTCAAATTGATAGTTAAAATGACTAAAATGTCATTTGTCTCGTTAAAACCCTAACTACATATGCGTTATACGAGCAAGTCCCCATCTTTCGCCGCCGAGAACCTCGACTTTTGCAGGGCTCCGACAAGCCTCGACGAGGTCCTCCGGGCCAAGCACACCGCGTCTTCAACCGAGATCAACACCGCCTACCAAAGCCTCGGGAAGGTGTACCACCCTGATGCGGTGGAGGCCGTTTGGAAACAGAACCTTCCATCACCTCACCCCCCATCCCAGGCGAAACAGACGAACATTCTAGCGCGACCATCCCGAGGAGCTGGACGACCGGAAGATGCATGTCAACCGGTGCTGTGGTGAGGACCAACTCTCAAAATAATTCTTTTTGGTAAGAATTATTCAAATAAGTTAAGTTAAAAAACTTAAATTTGTAACAATGAGAGCACTTGACATGAGGGCATCAAGGAGAAACGAAATTTAACTAACTCATTTTGTTCTCACTCACAGTCACTGCTATACAACAGAAAAGAAATTGCTAAGAGGATCTAACTTACAAGAGTTATATGATAACTGTTTTGGTGAGATTCTGTTATGAGCAGCAGTGATAGCAAAAAAAAAGATTATGAATTTTTTCATTTCTTAAAAAGTATTTAACTGAAATGGAACTGATTAGCATCATTTCTGCATATCCATATTATCCATAGGGTGACAAAACTGATCAGCATCCATATGTTTCTCAGATGTTTCTTGCCGTGCGTGGAGGAAACACCTTGGACACCGACCACCAGCCTAAAACTATATGCCATAGACCTAAACTCCAACTGCATTTTAATAGAAGATGTTGGCAGATCCGCCGGAAAGATTCTTTTATTGCCAGTGAGGTAATATTTCATTTTTTTCACATTTTGTTTTCCATTATATTGAAAGTAATAACTTTCATAAAAACAATTTGGTTCTTCATTTATATTGTCAGTCATTCATTTTCTTTAATTTTACTTTAAATCTTGGTTAATCGACATTAGTAAAAAATAATTGGTGAATGGTTGTTTTCTTTGGTTTAACTGATATATCCTCTTATTTATTTATATTTGTGATTCCGACTTCAACTAGCATGGCCTTTTCGATTTTTAGAGCCAAATAAATTCACCGACAACTGCATGTCGCAATGAAGGTATGGATTTGTGTAGGTTTTTGTAGAGTAATTTGAATTATTTATGTGGGTTTTTGCTTATTTCTTGGAGAACTATTAAACCCTAGAATTGAACTGCTATTTTCTTCCAGAAAATGGAGACATTGCGGTCAAACAAGGCGGTGGCGTAAGCTATCTCCACTGACAGCGGTATCACCGCACGAGCTCTGCAACCTGACTATAGTAGCTGAGTTGTTCAGGTACGTGATTATTTTTTTAATGTCACTTGCTTAGAAATGAGCATGGCCAGTAATGAATGTAGTCATTACTATGAGGTTCAAAGCTTCAACTGTTGATATAGGGGTTCAGGTTAACGAACAACTTGAATTGAAATGGAACTTTGCTGAGGTGTTTGGTGTTCGTTGCTTAATGATTTTTGACTTTTTTTCGCTTATTTATCGAAGGGTAAGAGTTGTTTCTTTTGCGTTTATTAAAATTATTGTTGTTGTTAGTATTGCTTTCTTAAAAGCTCAAGTTCTTTATCAATAGTGTACAACACTGCAACCTGCTGCTTAGATTAACATCTTTCATATTGTGTTTTTATATTACTCACAGGTATTTTAGAATCTGAGTTGACATTTCTATGAAGTACTTACCTTATTAGGATACTGTAGTTCTAAAATTCATTTTACTTAGTAAATATTCAATTCAAGTGTAGATTGATACCACCCTATATTAATGAGTGAAAGGAAAATTAGTTAAAAAAGACAGAACCTTTGATAAAAGTTTGTATTCTAGATTTATGCATTATCCTTGCTAATTTGCCTCTGATTTTGACAAGTTTTTAATATATTTGATCAGTTGGAAGCAGGTTGTTCAAATAATCAGTTTTCAATTGTAATTTGAATGATCTAGGTGTTTATTTCTATATGTATATTCTATCTTTGTTACTATTAGTGTTTGTATCTGTATATTGAATATGTATGTGTCTTTAGATTGCAACATATAGTTGAAGAGATATATATGTAAACAATATTATATTATTTATCATTTTCTGATTTTGGACTATTTTTGCATATTTATTGAAGGGGTATGAGTTGTTTCTTTTGCATTTCTATGAAACTGTTTCGTAATCGTTTTTGTTATTTCTTTTGTGTTTATGTGAAACTGTTTCATAATCGTTTTTGCTTATTTATTTAACCTGCTTTGCAGTGGATGAATTACTTTTCAACTTTGTTGTGGGTAGATCTCGCGGTGCATGCCTTATTGTTGCTCACTCTGCATAAATTCAGTAGTCTGCTTCACTTCTATGGAACCTCTCTGGTATTTCATTTTATGTCCTCGCATTTTCCATTTTCTCTTTACCCTGTTTTCTCATTTTTGCTTTGATTTTGGGTTCACAAATTAGCAAATACTATAATATGCATAAATTCTGCAGTTTGCTTCACTTCCATGGAACCTCTGATAATTTCTTTTATGTACTCACATTTTCCATTTTCACTTCACCTGTTTTCTCTTTATTTTTTCTTTGGTGTTGGGTTCACATATTAACAAATATAGTAATATTTTCAATTTGTTTATTTGAGAAATTAAGAGCTAAATTTGTGATCTAGTTTCTAATAATTACTTTGTTCTATTCATGCATCTAGGAAATTATTGTAATTGTTTTTTTGAAATCAATTTCTCAAGTATTTTGGGTTGTAAATTTTTGGTGATTTTGTTTGTTTCAGAAACAAATTTGTGAAATCTTTGAAAACTATACGGAAATCTGGGTTGTTTCCAAAAAGTCATGAACATCAATCACTTTGTGTGTGATTGGAACCAAAGAAAGATTGATTTTTGGTTATTGGGTTTAATTTTAGTTTAAGCACTCAGTAGTGGGCTGTGATGTGTTTTTGTTTATTTGAAATTAAGAACTAAATTTGCAATTTAGTTTCTAAAATTTATTTGTTCAATTCATGTATTTAGGAAATTGTTGTATTTGTTTTATTCTGAAATCAATTTCTCATGTATCTTGGGTTGTAAATTTTTGTTGATTTTGTTTGTTTCACAAACAAATTTGGGAAACCTTTGAAAATAAATGGTAATTAGGTAAAAATTAGTTTGTTCAATTCATACATTTAGAAAATTATTGTAACTGTTTTTTTTTTCTTCTGAAATCAATTTCTCATGTATTTTGGGTAGTAAATTTCTGCTGATTTTCTTAGTTTCACAAACATATTTGGGGAACAACTGAAAACAAATGGTAAGTAATCACTTTAGTCTGGATATTTACCAGTAAATAACTATTTTATTTTGGTTGAGATAGCTACCTACTTGCCCTGCACCCTCTTCGTTTACTTCTTCTACATGAGGCGGGAAGAGATACTCCATTTGAGCAGGGTCTCCGTCAAATATGCATATATAATTGAACAACAAGGGGCTAAGTCAGCAAATGGGTAAGGGTGTCTTGAAAACTTTTTACGTCAGCAACCTGTTGCTCTTATGATCTTTGTTACTGGAAAATGTTCATGATCTTATCTCCATTTTCAGTTGCAACTATAATTTTTGGATTTGCTGCAGATGTGTAATGTAAATCTTGAACAAACAAATAAATAAGGAAGAATCAAACTGTATATATAGTGAAAAAGTAACTGGTTTATTTAAGCTACAAGCTTTAGGGCTGTTATCAGTTGCAGTCATGGCTAGCCCAACAGTTTATCTTTTTGTCGAATCCCAGCTAACAACAGGCTCCCAACTGCTTCCTCCAAGAGCATGAGCACTCACTCCTTTGTCACTCAAGCCTTCTTCTCTAAGGTGTGTCTCTTAATTTGCTAGATGCGTCCGGGTTTGAGCATTCTTTACTTTTTTATTTTACTGAAAGAATTTGTATAATTATTTTAAGGTACATGATGTAATTGTATTATTAATTGTTTTTAATGTCTTATTGGTTTCTACCGTGTCAATTGTAGATCGTATCATCTAAGCAATATGTAATTTTGTAATTTTTATGATACATTTGTAATTTTATTGTACGTAAATTTAAGAGTTACATTTATGATCGAGTCGTTTGTATAAATTTTTTTGCTATTCTATCTATAGTATCTTATTGTTTTACCAGTAGTCTGTGAATGGTAGCTTTGAAAGCACAAAAAGCCGATTGGATTTGCATTAAATTACAATTCAAACTATTAGTAATTTAGAAAGAACAAAAATGAAAATCTACGCCCATAATCAAAATATCGACAATATTTGGATTAAGCTATCAAATGATAAAATAAAAGAAAAAACTGAGCTAAGCCGAATTAGAAAACTAGTTTTTATAAATAGGTATATCATTAACCTTTTTTTAATGGCTTCTCGCCTTTTCGTATGTTCGTTGGAAGCTGTTTTGGAATTACTAACCTAAAAATATTAAGTTTATGCTTTTTGAATGGCTTCTTAGGAAGCTGTTTTGCATATTTTATGTATTATTTTACATCTTTAAACAGTAACACGAATGTTTTAATTAGGTTTGTGTACAATTTTATTTGGGTAAATTGCACAAAACTACATTAAACTTTCATTCTAATGCACATAACTACATCACACTTTATAAACCTAACTTAACTACATAAACTTTATTTTAATTGCATTATTGGTTTAAACTAACAAAATTCACATATATTAATAGTCACATGATCACTAAATAAATCAAAATGCCAAAAATGCCCTTCCAATTGAAACTAAACTTGTAAAACATAAGGTTTGAAACTAAAACATAAGGCAAAAGAGATAGCTACGTCTGACAATTTTTTTGCCTTTACAGAGTGCTAATGAGCTCCAACTAAAGTGATAGATGACTGGAAAATAAATATGAAATCAAAATCAGTAGTGTTTGCGAAAAATACAATATGAACTGAAGTTAATATGATTTATTAATTTGTAATAATCCAAATCTCTTTGACAGAAGCTTGCAATAATTGAAG
>JAYMTA010006082.1:0-10755 GCA_036897625.1 Pelargonium cotyledonis | reverse complement strand
AAGGCCCCGGCCCTCTCAGCTACAGAGCTTGCATTGTCTTGGGGATGCTTAGCTAGGGGTCATATTTTAGTTTTTTGGACTAGTTGGATAAGTTTTACTGTTTTATTAGTTGGTTTTTTTAGTTCGGTTTGGTTACATGTACCCTATATGACTTTATCCCCCTCGGAATGAAATATCATATCGTTCAAAAAAAAAAAAACTAAACTAAAATTGTGCACGCTTAAGAAATAATGAAATAAAAAAACTCGTTAAAAGCAAACAAACAAGCGTTGAATTATAAAATTATTTTTCTACAAAGCAAATAAAACGTTAAAACATGAGTCAACTATGACACATCAACAATACTTAATAATTAAAAGTTCACAAATATTTAACTTTAGCTATTAGTTTGTTTAGATATTTAACTGTAGCTATTAGTTTGTTTAACTTTTGAAAAATTTAACCACCAAGTTAATTTTTTTGCACAAGTTAATTTTTTTGCACAAGTTTCGACCACCGACCGGATGAAGAGAATGAGTCAAATTCTTAATCCAAACACTACCAAATAGTACCATTACTTTTTTTCTTTAAATGTTTTGACATTTGCATAGATAAACATTGAAAATTAGGTGATCCTCATAATCAATATTGCATTTTCAATTCAAATTTATTCTTCTCTTCTTTAAAGAAACAAATGAATTCACAATAGAGATGCTATAAACTCTGAGCTTTGAGAGAATTTCCACTCTTCAATATGGGAAGCATTTCTGGTACAGTTGCAGAACATCATACCTTCCATTTCTCAGTAACATGGACCCTCTCTCAGTATGTTCTCTTCTCATCCTCATTTAACCAAACAGAGTATCAAAACAACTTTTATACAGTAAACATCAGTCATGAGATCAACCAAAGATGACAAAAAAAAAGAGCATCCAAACTGGTATAGTTTTCCAGACATAAGGTTCTTTAGTATACATTCCCAAAGGGCAAGTGCATATCTTTATTATGTATAACCAATTAAATCCTAAACAGAGGACTGAAGTCCAATGATACCTGTCCACCAATTGAACAGAACAGAAATGTCAAGTTTTGGTAACGCACAAGATGGTTATAAAAGGAGAAGAAAGTAGAGCATTCCCCGGAACATGAAAGTAGAGAAACAATGCTAGGAGGTAAGAAGTAATTACCACATCCAACTCTTGCACCTGCATTCCCAGTCGTCTTGCTGAGCTTGTGTCCACCTGTTACATTAATCTTTGTATTTAGCAACACCTCCTTAAGACAAAGATACAATTACGAGCATGTATCAAGGATACAACTCATCTAATCAACAAGAACTGAACAGTCCAGCTTCAATCATGCTCAAAACACAGCAAATAAGTAATCCAGAGAAAATCATTGAAGAGAAGCAGCCATTATTTCCATAAATAAAAACTACCAGCAGCATAAAATCTAAACAAGTTTCATTAATCCATTGGTTATAATCAAGATAGAATATGCAAGGTGAAATTGTGCGGAATATCTTCACAACTAAGTGCACGACACCTGTACCATTGAGAGGTCAAGGGAAGTAAAAGGTGATAAGTGCATCCCCAAACCGGTAATCCTCCTGAAAACAAGATGATCCTGAGTAAGTCTTATATGCGAGGAGACTCATTACATCAAAAGTGGAGTTATGGAACTAAGAGTTTCTCCAATTCCATTTGACAAGACAAATGAGCCTTCATCTGGTGGAATCTAATGAAGTCAGGGTACTAGTATTTGACAGTGCCATCCTTCTTTTCACCTTGATTACAAAGTTACAAATGAAGAGCAACTTTAAAAGTTAATCATCAAGCATATTTTTTTTAACTTTCAGATCGTTCCTTTGAAGCCCTCTGCTGGCCTGCTGCATAATTACTCCGTCATACCACTTTTAAATAATCACGCCCCTACATTTTCTTATTTCTATCTAGTTCATATAGAGTTTATACTGGCAAATTATGTTTAGATACATGGACATATGCACAACCGAGCCAACAAAGACGTACATGTCTTTAATTCTGAATATTCTCCTCATCAACAAGTCTATACCACAACATAGAAGAGTTCTCACTAACTCTTTGGCATTTGTGCCCAACAACATGAGGAGGATTTTTAAGGTTAAATGGATTCAAATCTATGGTTGTATCCAGTTTCTAATCTACTCGACTGGAGGTACGACACATATCAAGACTGACATCAATACTATACAAACCATTTAATAATAAGACACAACCAACAATAATAAAATAATAATATACGTCCATCTTTTCATTACTTTACGAAAAGGAATATCTAATGTTATCCGAAATAGAACTAGAGATCAAGTTTCTCCTAACAGTGGGAACATACACTACATTATATACAAATCTAAAAGGTGTCTTGAACATATGTGTAAAACTATATGCCACATATACACTAGTAACGCCTTATTCCCTTCCATTCCTAGGACCACTTTCTCCCTCTCACTTGGCGTCCTCCTGCCTCTGAGTCCCTACAAAGTATTTGTCATATGCATAGTGGCATCAGATTCAAACATACTACAACTAGATGAACTAATCAAGAGAGAGAAACACAAAGGAACTACCTTCCTTAGCCTGTTTCTTCTTCAACTTCATGCAATCAGAAATTTTGTGACCACTATTCTTATAGTAAAAACACTCCCTTTTAAAGGAGGGCTTGGTCCTGGAACCCAAATGCAATCTATTCTCTATTTTCTTCTTATCCCAGATGACAGACGACTTATGAAACTTAGGTGCATGCACATCAGATTTGGATCCAGAAGGTCGAATCATGGCATTTGCTTTAGGCACAAGCATGTCTTTTTTCTTCATGGACTCTTCCACTTGAATCACTATAGAAATCATTTCATTGACCGTCCAAATACTCCCTTGAGAGTTATAAGAGGTTTTCATCATATCAAATTGAGAAGGGAGTGATTCTAGAGATTTCCAAATCAAATACCTTTCATCAAGAGAGACGCCCAGACTTCTAAGTTTGTTGTAGTAGTTCACCAATTTTAGCAAGTGTCCTCCAACCCCAGAAACCCCATCATAGCGGGTATAATCCAATAGCGAAAAATAGTAGCCAAATTGGCTTTTCTCGAACTTCTTCAGCTTCTCGCTCACTGCCGCAAGAAATTCTACTGCAATATCTATGACATGATTGCTTTGCCTAATGCTTTTCTCTATCGTATATTTGATGACATTCAAGCATATTCTGTTAGAGTCATACCATTGTTTATGGTACACCCTCTCCGAAGTCGTGGATTGATAAGTCAAATCTTGCGGCTTTGGTTCCCTCATGGCTAGGTCTCTCATTAATAACCAAGTACATTTCGAGAGACTCTTTCCAATCCTCATAATTGGCACCATTCAGAGTCTTGGCAAACAAACTGAGCAAGATATGTGAAAACATTAACTGTGCATGTGCAACATAATTAAAAATTAAAGTTTCCACTACAAATCTCACTTTGTACAATCAACCAGATATTCATTGTTACCTGCCTAAGTGTCCCAGATTACAACAAATCATATAAGACAAAACACGTATCATACAATCTAGACATAAACGTGAATTTAACATGAAACCAATACTAAAACATTTAAAAAATATATTTATTATATCAAGAAGTACAACAACAACAATTGATGGTTCACTTGCTCTAGCTGATTGACCTAGGGCTCAATGGTCATGGGACGGGGAGTGTCAACCTTGTCATCATCCCCACATATGAAGTGATGTTTATTCCCACTCCCATCGGATTCCACGGAGAAAATAAATCCCCATGAACAATTTAAAGTACAAGTGTAAACTTTTGAAAAATGTGAAAATTGAATATCTAGTCACAAAAATAAAGAACTAAGATAATAACTCTTAATTGTTGGTGTCCCACGAACATAAAATATAGTAAATCATAATATGCACTACACACAGAACATAAAAATGAAACTTAACAAGTTTCACAAACACAACAATTTCAATTCAACAAAATTTATAAACTAAAATTCTAATTAAACATCATTCATACTCTAAATTCTAATTAAACGTCATTGATTCAGCTTCCACCGAGCGAGTCGGGGATATGCGTATATGACTCTTCTTCATCCTATGCTGGTAGTGTTTTCGTTTAAACATTCGTTTTATGTCCATGCTTATAACATTTAGTCACTTGTGTATACATGCTGCTCTTTCTATAGGAGAGTTGCGTACTCGGCCCGCCGAGCAAATCAGGTTGACTGCACAACCAGGAGGCCCTTCTAAGTGCTCAGACCAGGTTTGACCAAGAGCAGGGCTGCTTTCATAGTCAATTCGAGAAATCTAAAAAATGCACTACTGAGGTGGAAGTTAAGCTATCTGCTCGCACTGCTGCCTCCGAAAAAGATGCTCGAGAGCTTGCTCGTTTGTAGGGAGAACACAACCAAGAAGATCTAAATCCCTACTCTGGAGATCATCGAGCGAAAAAGTAATTTCTTTTCCATTCAAAGGGGACAGTGAGGAGACCAACTATGAGGGGAGTGGGGGAGATAACTCGAAAGTAATATCATCCCGTTCCTTCGGTATAGAGAGATATCTAATACAAACCACTAAACAACCCAAGGCTAGGCTCAACACCCCGTTGTTGACAGATGAAAATGAAATTAATTACGATAAACCATGCATTAGGACTAAGTTGGTTGGGGAAAAATTATATTGATGCAAATATAAAATAACTAACGGGTGAGGCAACCAGAACCTGTTTTCATAACAAGTTTGGTAAAAGCAAACCCATCCTGGCAAACAGTTGATAGGAAACTGATGAACGTCATCTACACATAGCTCGATATCTGACGGGATTGAGAACCGGAGCCGGTTAGCTTCTAGAGTCGGCTCTGAAAAAATAGACTCGTAGTCATAAAGGGTACTCCTATTACGGTGGATAGTAGGAGCCACATAAGACTCTACCCTAGAAGCAGATACAGTGTAACAAGACACTTCCTCACAAGAGGGGGAAGAAAGAGAATCGTCCCAAGACATAATCATTGAACAAGGAGTGAAAAAGAGAAAAACGAAGAGGGTACATACACTTACTCAAGGTGGTGGACACAAAAAACTGCAAAGATGTACCAAGAAATGGAAGTAAAAGTGTACACGCACAAAAATATATACATTACAGAATACAACATGCAACAAAGGTAAACTGGTCACCACACATTGCAGGCAACAAAAGAACACATACTGCACAATTTATTTATTTATGTTTTAAAAATTGATTGAAATGTGAGCAAGTGACATGTTGCACAATGGACAAGGCATGGAGCAAGTCCCTACAACAAATTTGTTGCTATTTCTTATTTTTCGATAAAAAATAAAGTAGATAGTGGCAGCATGCACGACAACAGGGTGCAGAGAGCAGGAAATTTATGAATTTTTTATTAGGATTAAATGCATCTAGATCTCTTAAACTCATTTTAAAGTTAACCCCTACATTCGTTGCTTAGTTGTCACGATCCTCGAACTTGAAATTTTTTATAATTAACTACTTGTTCCCTGTTGTACCCAGTTGGCTCCTGCCACGTCACCCGTCTTGCCTTCCATCATCTCATATCAAAGAAACGGTGTCGTATGGGTTTGGGAAAAGAGATCATATCATCTACACCTCCGTCTCTACTTCGCATCAAATTCAAGCTCTCGTCTCCTCCAATTCTCTTCGGCGAATTCAAAGCCGATAGTGAAGCCAAACACGATCCACGACAACGACAACGACGCCGATCAAATTCTGACAAAGAAAAGCGAGAAAAAGAAAGATACCTCTCCGACCTCCAGTGTGCCGGTAAACAAGATCAACATGAAACATAAAGAGACGACGAAGGCGATTGTGGTAACTCTGGCCAGTGGCGGAGCAGATTCGGTACTGGTGACGTTTCGGCAAAGGAAGTGAAAAGAATCGCTTGTTTTTGTATTTTATTTTGCCCTACTTTGTGTTTGTTGCTGTAAATCACATACCAGTAATCAAGATCAACACGAAATAGAGAAAGCGATTGAGCATCGGTGACGCTCCGGAAAAGGAAACGTAAAGAAATGCCAAAAAGATCTCCTTTGTCCTGGTTTGAAAATTGCTTAGTTTTTAAAATGGTTGTATAAATTTTGGAAACTTTTAAGCTTTCAGTTACTGTTGTTATAGAACATGGTAAGGTCGACGGCAGTGGTGGGGTGATTCCGAGCGGCGGCGATGAAGAGAGAAGACCATCCAAGAATGAGAGATGGAGAAATCGAAATGGCGTCGTTTCAAGAATGAGAGAAGACCGTCCAAGTCCATGGATGATGTGGACACTTTATGTGGCGGTGTACGTGGCAAGGCAAATGATATGACAATGTCAAACCTGCTACAGCAGGTAACCGGTACTAAATTATAACAAAAATTAAAGTCTAGGGATTGTGGCAACTCTAAAATGTGAATGAGTCCAAGTGGTATTTAACTCTTTTTATTATTTTTTTTCTTTTAAAAAAAGGATAAAGATTTTTTTGGTATCCAAATTTGGCATGAAACCCAACCTAGTACCCAAACTTTTATTTTACCAGAGTTAGTACCCACATTATTATTTTCGACCCAATCTAGTATTTTTATTTTCAACCCAATATGGTGCACCCCGTTAGATTCCGTCTACAGAACCGTTAAATGATGTCCACGTATGCAAACCACGGGTGAGCTGGCAAAAAATGTGCTGGCGCGGAGAAAAAAGTTGCTGATGTGGCAAAAACTGTTGCTAATGTGTAAATTAAAAAATTTCCCAAAAATTATTTTTAAATCAATTAATTATATTTTTAATAAAGAATATAAATCACCTTTCTCTTTCCTCTCTCCTTCTCTCTCCTCTCTCCTCTCTTTCCTGTCTATCTTCCTACAGATTTCAACTATTGAAATAGATCCACAACCAAAACCAAACAATAACTTCCATTCTGATACAACCATACCAAACTAAACCAGTAGCATCATGAACCATGCTGAAATTCTATTTAGACTAAAACCTTGATCTAGTTGCCTGTGAACCATGTTGAAATGCAGATAGTCAAATCTGTTTGCTTAATCTAAGTTGCAAAACCTATACAGCACATAGATTATTTCCTAAAAAAGGAAAGATTTAAACCCATAAAAAATGTATGAAAGTTGAACACAACCCATAGTTCTATTTGGCTTAACAAACCTAAAAAATTGAACTTTTTAGCATTTCAATTTTCATCAATGAAGATGAAACCAAAAACAATTTTGAACTAAATACAGGATAATTTGGCAGCAAAAATGGATGTTTGGCTGTGAGGAAAGTGCTAGTGTTTGGCAGCAAAAATCAGATATGAGTTGTTCTTAGTCATGAATATAATTATCAAAATACCGATAAACAACAACTACACAAAAATGAAAATCACAATACCGACTCAAAAGAACAAACACACCTTAACAAATAAAAGTTCAATCTTGGTTTTTCTCGATTTAATCTGATCTCATGACCAAAAAGGTCGTTTTTATCACTGAAACCTTTGTGAACACTCATTATTCAATTACAAAAACGTGGATAGATGGATGCCCTATTCCTTGGCGTTGTAAATTTTATGGCATGAACAGATGAATGCCCTATTTCTTGGCTTTGTAGTTTTCTGTTGTGGACAGATGAATGCCCTATTTCTTGGCATTGTAATTTTTATGGCCTTTTGCTGCCTTAAAACTATCCCCTGATGGGGATACTCATAGGTTGCTCGATAATTCTTTTCAGAATATCGAATGGAAGTATGTCGCTACTGATATATGCATGTACAACAAGATATGCAAAGATTACACCATGATTATTGGAAACTTAGGAACTTGCAAGTTCTAAACATTTCTCAAGTGTTTGACTATTGGAAACTCAAAATATTTTTTTTTTTGTAAATACATGCCCCATTTCCCAATGACGTTAAGACATACACCATGTATTTTTTTTTTGTACGAGCCAAAAACCCTTGTTGATAAAATTATGCAAGATAATGTCTTTTTTTATAAATGAACAAGACTATTCTACACAATTTCTATGAAATTGACATGTGTGAGCTTGCAATTCTTTACAAAGTGATCAACTGCAAAGTTGCTTTTGCAAAAAATGGGAGCACATTCTGTCTGTCTTAATGATAATTCAAAATCCCTATTGGTTTATCAATGTGACACTGCTTGGGCAATTCATTTGCAAGTTGATATAATGGCAACCATTGACATATGGAGTAGGTGACAACTTTAGTGCAACTTGTCATGTAATGGTAGACATTGGCACATGTAATATGTGGCAACTTTAGTGTGCAATTTGTCATGTAGTGGCAAACATTAACATATGAAATACATGTCAATTTTGATGTGCAAATGAAATTGTGGTCGGGTGGATGATTAGTCAATCTCTTTTTTACATATATAAATAACAACCCACTTCTCCATTTTTCATAAGCTCAAATTCCTTTTCCCATAGCCTATTTATGGCGTTTGACGAGCCTCTTCTTCTCCGTTTGACTTCTCTATCTTTTGAAGAAAAGGTGATGTATCGCTGTACACGTTTGTCCAAATTGCAGCAAGTGCGCCAAGAGAGGCTTGATCTTTCGTTCTTATAAGCTGCTGCCACTTTTTGGGACCCAAAAAGTCACGTATTTCGCTTCGGATATTGCATATTGGCCCACATTTGAGGAATTTCGTGCCATACTCGGCATGCCCACTAATACTAGTATAGTCATTTCGAGTACTGATCCTGTCACAACCGAGGCGGTCTGCTCTGCAGTCTGTGTCTCTAAGCGCACTTCGCGACAATGGTCTTCTACTGCCTACGCAGAGACAAACATCTTGCTGGAATGCTACGAAAATCGTAACAGAGAAATCGGTTAACAACAACGCCTCAAAGCTCTGTCAGAGTGTCTGCTAGCCAGCTTTTTAGCCAGTTCTCCTCCTAGTTTCGCTCATCTGAAACTAGTTGGTCATATCTTCCAAATAAACAATGGTTGCAATATCATGGCCGTTTCTCAATTTGAAACCATCAATTGTCTCGGCAAAGTCCATCGTGGAGAATCTGATTTTAATGTCGAGAGTGTGCTTCTCCTGCACATGTAGCTCAATTACCGTCTCAGGGTGTTGGCGTATCCAGAAGTCTCACTTTCGGCTTACAAGGCAAAACATTACTGGATCCGTCATCGAATCTTTAATTGGGAAACTTTTGAAGAGTGGGTCTCGTGGATGAGCCAACTAGAAAGAGATGATGTCCATTGGCATTGCCCCTGGTGGAACATATCATCGTATAATACATCGACCTATACAAGCGGAGTTGTTGTCTTGGCCGATCTAAAATATTGCTCATTTTATCTGCTAGGACGTATTTTGAGGCAAATTGGTGAGAGACAAATCCAATACCCTCTTGATAGCAAATTTAGCGGGGGCATACTTAATAGACGTGTGACAGAAAGAATAACTGATTATTGTAGCGGCCTATCCCGGATTTTGCTCTTGAGGACTTTTTTGTTCCTTCAAGAGAATATCTTGTCAGCTTGGCTACAGAACTTGACCGTCAAAGCGGTGGTAGTTCATTTGTTTACAGGGGGCCTTTTGAATGCTACACATTAAAACTACCCTTGTACTCAAAGTGTTTGATTTTATCTTCCATAAACTTGGATGATATTTCATTTTTCATTCAAGTTAGTTTAGATGAAAATATCGTCATTAACTTGGGTACCATGTAACGGCATATTATCATTAATAAAGGTGTGTTTCTTTTATTGATCTCTTTTTCATACAAAATTGTTTGACATAAAAAAGAACTCATAAATAATAATGTGGTTGAACCCGAAGGTTGCCCACGTACCTCAAAAATATGAGGATCAAGCCACCACATAATTTAGGTAAATGAGGCAATCATGCAGATGAGCCCGCACTAGTGGACACCAGTTTTGGAGATGAATGACAACATCAAATGAGTGACTAAACATGTAACACTTATCTGAGCAGTATCTCTTGCATAGTCATTACCTTTGATGAAGCACTGGAGTGCAATGTGGGGTGCACGCAGGTGCTACGATTTTCTGCCATCGACGGATGGATGCCTACATAGGTACAATTTTCTTGCCATCGATAGATGGATGCCTGCTGGTGCTACAATTTTTTTCTCCACTGACGGATTGGAGAAGTGGGTTGTTACTTATAAATAAAAAGATTGACTAATCTTCTACCCGACTACAATTCCATTAACACATCAAAATTACCATGTATTTTATATGGCAATGTTTGTCACTACATGACAAATTGGTTACTAAAGGTGTCACCTATACCATGTGCCAATGTCTGCCATTACATGGCACGTTGCACTAAAGTTGTCACCTACTCCATATGTCAATGTTTGTCATTATATGCCAACTTGCAAATGAATTGCCCAGGTGTCATGTTGATAAGCCAATAGTGAATTTGAATTATCATCTAGACAGGCAGAATGTGCTCCCATCTTTGGCAAAAGCAGCTTTGTCAGTAGATTAATTTGTAAAGAATTACAAGCTTACACATGTCAATTTCATAGAAAGTGTGCGTAGAATAGTCTTGTTCATTTCCTAAAAAAAAACATTATTCTGTGTAATTTTTTTTTATCAGCAAACAAATACTCTTTATTAGAAAATGAGGTAAAGAGTACAAAGGGGAAAAGTCAACGGATGACTCTTGGGGTTCCCAAACAACTCGGGAACCAAAACATTAAATGAAAAGAAAACACGAAACCCTGAGAACAAATC
>JAYMTA010006081.1:0-10755 GCA_036897625.1 Pelargonium cotyledonis | reverse complement strand
CGGGGATCCCCGTGCAAACCCGCCCCTTTGGATGCCTAACGAACGACTCATGAAAGTGGACTAAAGACCAAGCAGTCCACATAGATGAAGCCATGGCTATCAACTCATAAACCGACCGCCATTTACCATTACAAACATCTGTCATTTCAGAATTTCCAGATTTCTCACCCAAAATACAGGGCCCAAGCTAAGAGATCAACATCATTCCGACTAACAAGCAATTGAAACCACTCACCAATGGAATTCGAACTCGCACAAATGCCTCTTAAGCCCAAACAAACCCAAGAACTAACAACAAAGGGACACTGAAATAACGCATGACTTGCCGATTCTTGAAAACCACGACTTCGAGAACATTCAGTCGACACCTCCACACGGTGAGCCACCAATCTTTCTCTCACCGGAAGGAAACCCGTGATTGCCCTCCAGATTATATGTTTCACTTTGCCTTGAACCAGGGCATTCCATATGACGACCAAATAGGAGAGGAGGTCCCAACCAGAACAAGCGAGCCCGAAAGAGCAACATGTCCGCTGGACCGGTCAACCAAGCGACACGGCCATTTTACCACCGGTCCGGTATTAGAAACATAGCTTTAAGTTTAGGATGACTGATTTTTATGAATGAAAATTTTGTTAATTGATGTAGAAAACTCATAAGAATATGTTTGTGAACATTATAATTTGGTTGCGTGTAAATAAATGAACCAAAAACGAAACGTAAGTTGACACAAATTAATCTGAACTCTAATTCGTATACAAAGAATATCAAAGAATTATATTAACTCCGAAGATTCTAGCCTCCTCTGAAATGAATGAATTGATTTCAAACACTATACTGAATGATACATAATAAATTACAGGTATGATTTCAAACGATTGAAGCTAGTCTCTTCGAGTTAATGTTTGGTTTGCTTGTGCTTCTTTAAACATGCAATCTGGCATCGGAAATGTGAAGAGCGACGCACTTGCCTTTCTCAATTCACTTCCCTTTATGTCACTATGATGAAGCATATCTTGCATCTGTCGCTTAAAGCTTCCCCATCTGCACGCGCATATAATTTGAAAATGATAAAAATCAGCACTCGATGACGAGTGACTTGGGGGGTCCATCCCTTGATCAAACAAAAGAGCTTAGTATAAATTCATACCCAATGTTGGGGCTATCGAATAGCAATGCTAGTTTCCTCTTGTCGGGTTTGATTGTCTTGGCATGTCCTCCATAGATATACCGCCGATGACCCATCAAGAAGTGGGGAAAGTTTCCACCTTGAGTTGTCACAAATACTTCACTGTGAAGGCAAACCGTATAATCAAGAGCAGCCATCCTAGACAAGTGTCCCTACATCATAAATATGGATATTATACGGATTGATTTCATCCACCAATTTTTTTTATTTATCTTCGTAAATCTGATACCTTAAAAGGAGCAAGTTCTTCAGGAGTAGCTAGTGTGTCCTTTGTTTCCAGGCGTGGAAACATTTGTCTGAGTGGAGCCATAAACTTCTCCGCTTTGTAAATATTTCCTGCTGCTACAAACACTGAGGTTGTATTATCAAAACCCATGCCCCTAAGCATCATCCCAACCTGCATAACCAAATAAATTCATACGAAACAATGTATAAACTGAATACTAGAGAACCCATGTGTTTTATTTAAGGCCCAATCAACGGGAAAATGAAGTAATGCATAAAATATCACATCATACGGATAGTTTAGTTTTATAAAGTAATGCATTAAATATCACACAACTCAAAGCAATTGTATGAATTATAGACGGTAAAAGAGGTTTTGTATTGCTCTCTACCTCCAACGGAGTCAAAGGGCATTTTCCGTCAATTCTATTCGCACCTGGCCTTATTACTCTGCCCCTTTTCCTGAACTTTCCTCTCCAACCCCTTTCTCGAGCACTATCCATTTCGTGTTTCTCTTCCTCCCCACCATCATATTCACAGCATGAAAATGCAACCATATCCTTCATAGTGAAATTAGCAATTACAGTTAATTCGATCAGAGAGAGACAGTATTCTGTTGTGAAACAGTACAACTTATAGGAAAAAACAGTTCTTACCATTTCAAACCGAAGATGCACTGAAACATATTTCCCCCCGCTCTGGGAGCTATTCCTGACCATACGATTAACCATGTTATCTGCAAGTGTTCTTATCGCTTCAGAAAATCTCAATGCCTCAAAGTTGGCTAAACATCTAAGCCCTTGGATGTTGGAAGGAACTTCATAAGCCAATCTGTTGGAGAAAGGTGCAATACGTACAGCCCTGCACCATGGAATAAGGACACCCTTTAGTAATCACCAGTAAAAAGTAACTTGTCATCAAAATAAATAATTATGAGCATCCACCTCAGGTATCAGTATCAACTGATCTTAAATACAAAAACTTATATATTGTATATATTACATTACAAGAGAACTTGTCACCATGATCTTCAACATGAAATACAGTTCAACTAAATTAATTGTTATACAATACCATGAAATCATGCCACAACCACAAAGAAACAAAGTTATATATGAAATTTATCTTATTGATGTGAATGGCTTGGAATTAATTGATTAAACAAGTCCTTATATACGAGATTTAGACTAGAAATAGAAAATAAACTAGATAAGGATATTAAATTAAACATTCCTAAATACAATTTTTTTTTTTTTTATATTTCATTTACAACTTTTCTCATTTTACTGAACTAAGGATTGAATCTTCACACTACTCCTCGGGTTGGAGCATGTAAATCAAACCAATGAGAAAACTTGTAATACTTTTAAGGACTTTTGGTAGCATGTGTCGGTTGTCGGAGTTGATCTTCGTGATAGATGTTAACAAGAGAACTTCTGGACATAGCAATGAGTGACTTAGAGACTACGTTTTGGTAGTTTGGCCACATACATGGAAGGCTTAGGGCAATTTCTATAGTGCCCACAAGATTCAAGAACTACATTTTGATAGTAGTTTGGTCATATAATAGGCCCATGACTATTTCTATAGTGTGTCCTCATGACTCAGCAACTGCGTTTTGATGGTAGTTTGGTCGGATGGAAAGGGTTAGCGACTATTTGTATAGTTTGTCCTCAAGCCAAGAGTAGAGTGTCCTTTTAAAAGAGTGTGGCATTGACTAGCTAGAGTCTCAAAGGTGCATGTCATCTTAATTTTCTAGAGCGAAACTTAAGAGATTAAACTTGTTAATAACATGAAAGTTGTTGTCCCCTAGGGGATGGCGCATTGGTCAAGAACACACATCTCCATGTTGGAGGTCGTGGGTTCAAAGGGGAGAGCTACCCCCTATTGTGTAGCTCAACTAGTTAGTTTTTTTTAAAAAAAAAAACAAAACAAAAACATGAAAGTTGCTGAAGAAAAAGAGAGTTTTTGTGAGATGTTCTCCCTCAAATGCAAGCATACCATGTAAGGAGGATAAAAAGAAAAGGAACGAAATAATATGAAAAGACATTCAAGAGTTTCATGAAATCTTTAAGAATGAAAGTAAAATAAAATATTATTGAAAATTTTGGAGAAATAAAACTTTATTTGTTGGGTAAGCAACATAGGGTCGCCGCTGGAACGATGAAAGCTTTAAAAGCTCTCAACACAGTGAATCAAGAGGTTGTGATATCATGTGAAATTTTTATTATTGATGAGAATGAATTGTGTTAATAAGTACAAGATACCATTGTAAACAGGAGATTTTGAATAGAAAGAAAAAACAAACTGTTGAAGTGGGTGATGTGTCCCACATCGGATAAATATAAAATAAAGTGGCTACATATGATGGTAGAAGTAAAACCCTACTAATAAGGTTAACTTTTTAGTATGGAAAGTCCAAGCCATTATATGTAGCCCATTATTGAATTTAACACTATTATGATGGTATCAGAGCTAGTTTTGACAAAAAAAATACAAAAAAAATAAACAAGACTTTCCTGAATACAATATCATTCCTAAAATTACTAACATGTTTCCAAATTTTACTAAACTTAGAATTGAATATTCACATTATACAAAAAAAAACAAGTAAATCATATTTTTTCAAATAAAAATAATTTAAATCCCAAATTTGTAGCATCCTTGGAGAATTGCAAGCTAGACATCAAATCAAATATTGAAAGCTACAGAAGTACAAATACATACCCCATTTGCATTAGCTTTGGAAGGACCTTTTGAAGATAATATGTTGGACTTGACCAGCCCTTTACTCTTAGATTCACAATCTGGCTTATATTATGGTCAAACCGCTCAAGTATATCTTCTGGGAGCTCTCTTACCACATTTACATTACGTCTTAGTGCATAAATGAAGAAATCTTCATCAAATATGTCACTAAATTTGCTGCAAGAAATCAAAAGGCAGAGAAAACATGAGTTAATAATTACAATTTCACATAACAGATGATGAGAAATGGATGACACTACTACAGAGTAAAGTATGACTTCTGATGTACTACAATATAAGAGATCATAAATTAAAGGAGAAATTGCAAATGATCACTATTAACTATTAACTTAAATCACATGTCTTCCATATTCCTTTTTCAGATCAAATAAACACCACAACTATGTCACGATCTTTCCATCCGTTAACTTTAAAGAAAAATCATCTCTCATCATGTGCACTGCACATGACTTGTGGTGGTTATTTGATCAGAAAAAAGAACAAGAAAGTCATGTGATTTAAGTCAATAGTTAATAGTGGTCATCGTAATTTCCCCTATATTAAATTTATTGTAACTTGCATGAAAAAATGTCCAGATTTCATAAAAGAGGATGGAGTGTGGACAAATGTGTCCCGAGAGTGGTGAATAGTTGGCAACATGTTGCACCTTAGACCTCAATCCATTTTACTATTTTGCCGCACTTTAATTAACTGCATTTTTTTTGTTTACCAAATCCAGCAATCTGTGGCTTTTAGTTATAACTTTTAGAAGTTCCAGAAAATTCAAAAAATGGAAACTGCAAATTCAGTGTAACCGATGGACAGAAAAGACAAATAAACTATACCTTTGATCCAACATAAATCTAAAAGGTTAAGACATATTCTTGAAGATGTAACCAAATCAGAATTACAGTTTTCACATATAAATACAAGGTAACCAGCTATTTAAGTACATGCAAAGAATGCTGCAAGTGCCTACAGAGAATTGTTTTTGTCACTAATTACCTGGAATCTTGCCAAACACTATTCAGATGAAATATCGGAATCACAAGAGTTGCATTCAGAAGTCCAGCTACTGCCACTGCATCACATATCTGTATTGAAAGAACAGAAGAACTTGATCAATAAAAGACTTAATGTGCAGAAGACTAATCTGAATTCACTATTAACACCATGGCAACAGAACTGAATGTCACTTATCCAATTATCCTTGAGTTTATTAACAAAAGCTGGAATACTAAACTGATCACTTGCACGAAAAAAAGAAAAAACTGTCAACTGCAGCAAAGATAACTAACTTCACAATCACAAAATAGAAAAATCGGGATGGAATCACCAATCAATTTTTACTTCCCAACCAATATAAGCAAGAATATAAATTTTCTCACTAGAAACAAAACATACCGATAATCGTTGTTGGTTCAACCCACCATTTGCTTCAATTATAAGGAAACCATTAGACTTCGGCAATTCTGAGATACTCAAACACAAAGACAGCAGTAAGCATCTTATATTGGATTAACAAGCATAATGCATTATAACAAAATATTAACAGTTCAAAGCATTTAAATTTCAGTCTGCAGATATTTTCCTAGCAAAATCAAAAAGCTCAAGTAATATGTTTCAAACTTCCAGCTTCATAAATGATACTGCAAGCATAGTCTCAACCTCAATAGCATACACTTATGGCTAGCCAGCCACTTATATTTGAAAAATAGTAGTATCATTGCATGACTAAAGACTCGTGAATTTAAACATTTTTGCCCAATTCAGTTTGAAATTTTGGGTGAGGGATGGTGCTAATTCTCCCATAAAAGAAAAAATCATTATGCATTGCCCCACTAATTCTTGAGCACAACCATCAACCACTCTGAACACTAGGAATTACCCCAAAGGGAATATCACACTACTTGATCATACATTCACTCAGCGTGTGACAAATGGCTAATATTATTCTACGGTTGAAGCAAAAGTGGGAATATTATTTGCAAGTCAATTTAAACAGATAAGTGATGGATCAGCTATAATAGTCAAATAGGAAACTACCTGCTTCAGAAATACTTGTATTGACACAAGGCTTCCAACTTTGATGAATTTTTGGGTTCCACGCTGTCATTAACTGCATGAATTTCATTTTGGTAATTTCTCAATCAATTTTGTTGAGAAATAAAAATAAGGAAAATGCATAACAAAATAAGTTGAAACTAAATAAGAATGTAAAAGCTCCAAATTCGGAAAACTGGAATCACACTGATAGTGAGTTCACTTGGTATGGCTTAACAATTCATTATTACAAATAGTAAGCGTGTATAAATTATTACAAATACAACAGATTGACTTAGGAATTTTTTTAAATAAAAAAAGATATTGTTTGGTATAAGACAATAAGTATGTCATTACAATAGAATAAAAAAAGTGAAGCAAAAACATCATAGGTTTTTGTCCGAACGACACAATTGAAAGATGTAAACAACTTACAATAGACCATATATAACAAATAGTGATATCAAATGTAACATATAATGTTATATGGTAGACTCTGAAATACCCAAATTCTGCAGTGAATGTCACTTAATACATGCTTATTTGTGATTTAAATTTTATTTTTCCTTTATTTATAACCTTCTTAGGATTAAAAGGCCTTTGGGCTTTCTAATAAATAAAGAAAAGCCTAAAATATAATTTGATTTTAACATGGTGCGCCTTATTTGTGAGTCATGCCACGCCATCATGCGCCTCCATGAATGACACGAGAAAAGCGTGCCTTTCACAAGTCACCCTGTCATGGGTGGCCCAAGGCAATGACAATGTGCCATGCCGTGCCTTACGCCATGGCAAATTCTATTCATAACCATGATCTGAATTGGTGCTACAATGCCCACTACTTTAACAAACCACAAAACATTCCAAGCATGTATTGTTGTCGACTGGTGCTACAATGCCCATATTAAACTACTTCTCTATAGTTCCTTCCATTAAATAATAATATATCTGCACATAAAATCACTCCTTTCAAACTCGTCGTGAAGCTAAGCATCCTCGTCTTTTTTCCCTTCAAGCTTATGTTTCAAAATCTAGACTCTATATAACTGACAGACTCTTAAAATAGGTTACATTTCTGAATTCATCAAGAACTAAAAGGCAGAGTGATTTTGTTGAATTAGTAGGCAATAAAAGCAATTGTAACTGTTGATTACTCAATTTAAGTGGACATAGCTCATTTGAAGTACATTAAAATCTAAAAACCATTTCACACAGCATTGCTTCATTTGATAATGGGACAGAAATGTAATATCAAAAGAAAAAACGAGTGCTTAAACAAAAGTGCAGAACAGAAACTATACCGCATTGAAGCTTCCATTAATGTCCTCGGACTCCATAGAAGGCCAGAGTTTCTGAAAAAGCTGAGGACTCCTGTAGACAGACCCCGGAGGCTGCCGCTTGTGAACCACAACACTATTCTTCAAATCAACAACATCAAAACCTAAGGATCCCATATACATCAACATCCCCGAAATGTACAGTAACGGCGCGAACAAGAGCATGCCTCGCCGTCTGAAAACAGCCGAGATCAGCACAAAAACCAGCTTCTCTGTAAGACTCTGCTTCGAGCTCCTGCCACCACCTCCTAGAGTGCTGCCTACAGTCTTGCTCCGGCCGTGGCGCAGCCGCGGAGACGAAGGAGGCGACGGAGACGGCCGAACCGCACCCGACACAGATGCCCCGCCTTTTGCCCGTCCGGCGGACCCGGGACGGCTGTAGCCGTGCATTGCGGAGAGCAGAGCAAAAACCCTAGAAAACGGTAAAGATCTGGCAATCGTTGTGGGAATGAAATAGCTCGAAGGTTAAATCTCGCATTTCAGGATGCCAAACTGGAAAACTGGTGCTCCCTCAGCTGAGTTCTTTGAAAAGCTTAGCTATGGCTTTTTTGTATTGGAATCAAAGTGCGAAAGCGTAGCTAAGCTTTAGTAATTGAACTTTAATTCTCGAGAAAAGGGAGGACTTTCTCGAGAAACAAACAGTGTAGATTGATGATTATAGTAACAGGAGAGATCTGGGCCGTTGGGAGGAGGGGGCCGACAGGAAAAGGAAGGCTAGGATTTGGTTGCAATTAAAAAGGTCACGTGTAAGGGGAGCTAGCTAGAGTCACGGAGTGGGACCCACAGCTCCACTCACTGAGTGAGAGTAGATGGCGTCACTTGCGTGGACGAATCGTCGACTGATGCCTTAGATTTCGAAGGTGAGATGGATGCGCCCGCGAATCGTGTGCGTCCAATGCGCGCACGCTTGGGATGTCGTGAATTTGTATGTTCCGACTTTGCTCTTGCTACTTGGTATGCAACTAATTTTTTTTTTTAAGGTTAAATGATTTGATACCCCTTAACTTTTTTTTTTTTGAAATCAAAGGACGGGCTTATATCAGTGAATCAAACCCAAATCATCCATACAGAGATAAACTAAAGGAATAGGACCTAACAGTCCAATCCAGTACTTAGGCCTAGTAACGGAAATTGACGACCTCGTCAAAACGTGGGCCACCTTGTTATCCGATCTTCTAACAAAACGAAACTTAATACAATGAAATTGAGAAACTAACATATGAATATCAATAAAATAAGACCCAAAGCACTGGATACCGCTCCTCCGGTCTTAAGCATCTGAATCACTTGTTGAGCATCATACTCAACTAAAACTTTATGCCATCCACGATCCTTCGCCCAGCTTAAAGCTTCCTTTATTGTCAAGGCTTCAGCTAATTTAGAGTCTCGGGTCCCCGCCCAGCCAACCCGACCCCCCCCAATACATGGTCCCCCACTGTCTCCAGAAAGACCACCCACCCACCCCCCCCCCTACAGGCCCCCCCACTGTCTCGAACAATCCAGCCGCCACCTGACCGGTTTTCGGCCTTAAGAACTGATGCATAAGTGTTTAACTTGAAGAACCCTATCTCCGAAACCTCCCACTTATCGCTGCAAGAGGAAGCTGCATGCTGAACAGCCCCACGTCTGGCTTACTGAACACGGCCCCACGCCTCATTCATGATATCGATCATCACCAATAACTCATCAATCGAGCCCCATGAATCAGACCATACGCCATTGTTTCAAATTTTCCATAAGCCCCAGCCCAAATATAAAACACGACCCAACTCGCTGAGATTTAATCGACTCCACAGCGAGGACAGCCAGTCAGATACGAACAGTACCGCCGAGCAGATTCCGGCCAACCCCAATCGTCTCCAGCAATCCAAAGTAAATGGGTATCGAAGTAGCAAGTGAATGGTGGATTCTGGAGCTGATTAACAGCGCGTGAAGAGAGGAGAAACCGGAACCTTCTTATTACATAGATTCACCATGACCGGCAAGTTCCCAGAAAAAACACGCCAATAAAAGTGCTTGATTTTTGCTTGAACCGGAAACGATCAGATTAATTTTTACGAAGGAGCCCCTCCAGCTGTGCCAATTCCTCTTTTGAGAATGCGATAGCCACTTTTTTCCGAGTAAGAACCATTCATCTCACAACTCCATACCCACGAGTCAATGATCGACCGAGACGTAAGTTGAATCTTCAAAACTTCTGGCCAGCAATCATCCGCAAAACAAGCCTTCACCAAATCAGGCTCCCAAAGTTTAGTTACTGGATCACGCAAGTTTGAGACGGCAACACCTGACCCCATTTCCTCCGTAACACCTGCTCATAAAACTGCTTTGAATTCCGGAAATTATGGAATCCACACGGATCCCTCCCAACCATAATATTTTCACATGTGCCTACTCGCAAATAAGCCTTTGGACAAATTAAAATTTGAGCAGCCCGGATACTACGCCATGTGAAACTCGGATTGGCTCCAATAGGGGCCTCAAACGCGGAAGAGTTACGGAAGTAGCGTGCCTTATAAACTCTGCTGAAAAGAGAATTTGGAGCACATTCCAGCCTCCACAAACTATTTCCCAAGGAGTGCTAAATTAAACTCATGGAGCTTTCGAAAGCCTAAACCACCAATGACTTTATTCTCACATAAACTAGGCCAAGTTTTCTAGAAAATCCAGTGAGTATTTCTCCCCACCCCCGTGGATATCAATTACATCCCAAATCACGTCTTCATCAACCAATCTGGGTACGCAATCTATTCTCACTTTTAGCTTACAACTTTGTTTTCGTTCATCTTCTGTTCCGAATGCATGTGCACAATTGCACACACAATACTCCCAACAATTGTTTAATTGTTTTCATAGATTAGTTTCCTTCTAGTACTAAGGACCCTCCTTGAGTCCCCCTCTAGTTCCCTGTGGATTCGACAACCCGAACTTCACCGTCATATTATTACGAGGTCGACTCCGGTATACTTGCCAGACACACACCACAGACCACCCGTGGGACTCAAATGAGATAGTGGAACCCACCCCGATTGGTCCGCCACAGGTAGACAAATAGGAGATGGATGGTTAATGACGAAAGATGATGGGCGGTCAATTAAAGGGGAAGGGAGGTCGGTTGGAGGGTCCGCCGCTAGTGGAAGCGGAGCAGGCGGGTTCAGCAGAAAGGCACGTGACACGTCCTCTAAAAAAAATTCTAAGTTCCTTTGTGTTCAT
>JAYMTA010006080.1:0-10755 GCA_036897625.1 Pelargonium cotyledonis | reverse complement strand
GTCCCTGAGGCGAGGCGAGCTCCAGATCTCCTCTGTCCGGCAACGGCGAGACGAGCTCAGAACCGCCTCCATCGAAGAAGCCACCGGCATCTCCGGCGTTGAGCAGAACCGCCTCACGGTGGTGGACTCGACCAGATCTGAACCGCTCACGGTGGTCCTCAAATCCTAGCTGCCCGTCCCCGTTCATATCCGCCGACTTCACCGCCGTCGTCACTCACCTTTGTAGCTCCGCCGGCGATACCTTCCCGTCACCGTCGTCCCACGAAATCAGATGTCCGCCGCCGGTGTGCGTGAGGAAGAAGAAGGGTTCGTTTGTAATTTTTCTTAAAAATTAGGGGTATTTTAGTAATTTCAGATTAATGTAATGCCACATCAGCAATTTAATAATAAAATAATATTTTTTAACGGCGTAAGTTATATTTGACAGTTTTCGTCCGCCAATTTAACGGAATTGACTAAATTGAGAGGTTTTGGGACTACTTTGGACTAAACTCAAACACTTAGCTGAACTTTGGACCGTTACATATCATTTGAAAGTTGGAAGACTAAATTGAAACGTTTTAAATAATACGGAGACTAAAATAAACTTTTTTCCTAAATTGAGGTATTGTTATGAATATGTGATATTTGTGGATGTCATTGATGATGTCATAAGAAATATATATGATGAGTTTAGCTATGATGAAGTTAGCAAATAGTTTCAAACTCTTACGAGATAATACAGAATGTTTAGACGAGCACGTAGACAGAGACACAATGTAAAATGCAGAGTACTAATGTGAAATACAATTCTTTAATAAATTATTTTGTTTAAATATAAGCATTTTCTTCATGTAATGGACTCGTACTACACACTATAACAATAGAATTATATGCTATGAATAAAGAGTAAAATGTGTATCAGTTGACTGATATAACTTTATATCAGTTGCAATTTAATCAAGCCATTTAGGTGATGACACCTCATTAAATTTCACTTATACCCATCCAAGTGAATTTGTGGGAGCGGAGGGACCCGTCCCGATCCATGATTTTAAATTATGTGTCATCACCTCATTAGTGAAACTGATATAAAGTTATATCAGTCAATTGATGCTCATATTACTTATAAATAAACTAGTTATGCATGAATTATAAAAGTTAGTTATGCATGTATCTTTAAACAAATAATCATGAAATTACAATAATGAATACAATTTTCTAACCAACTTTTTCTTGATATTTCTAAATAGAAACTAGAACAATTAATTTTGGAACCCATGGAGCAACAAATGCTACATGTTTAGAAAAGTACAATTCTTAATACATAAGAAAAACACAGAGAAAATGAAGGTTAATAAAAGAGAAGGGGACGTCGGTGTGTTGGAACACACACATATATATAACACACACTTACAAATATAGTACGTACATTATATATGTTGATCCAACGAAGAAACACGGTTGCTTACGTTGACCACTGCTTTTCCAATAATTAATGAAACAAAACGGTAACTTCTACAACAAGGTCTCAACCAGAATTGGGTGTGAGGCTGGTTTATTTTGTTGTGTTGGTCGACTCCACCGCCACATACCTACCTACCTACATCCAAACAAAATAAATTTCGATCCAATGCTTCTTTTTACTCGTTGAAACCATTTCAATTTTGTCATAAAAATAAATCAATCATTAAACCATGCGTGGCAAATATATTTCACTTATTGCACAAGTCATATGCAAATTGAATATGGTCAAAAACAAAATTTCTAAATACAATTTAAAAGTTAATAAGAACTATGTCGACGAGTAAACATTTGTATTGTTTTGTGAGATTTGTGAACCAAATAATATTTTTAACATAACATCGTTTGGTGGTCTGATCTAAATTATTAAATAATTTATTACTTTAAATTATGATACTCATTTTTTTTAGTATCAAGTATTCATAGTTAAATTAAAGACATTACACTTCATTAAATATGTAAACTTGTTTTATTGAAACTTGTTTTGAGGCTCGGGGGAACTTCGGGGTAGGTTGGGTTGCAATGAGCCTAGGGGTAGAGAAGGGTGGTGTCGGGCATAGTGAAGCCTGGTAGTTGAAGTGATCATTTCTCTAGGAGACCTAAGTTGGATGAAGAACAAACTCACAGAGGATGATCTTGCGTCGATTAAGAGCAACATTTTCTGAGTCATTTAGGCGCAACCGAGACGTTGTGATAGAATAACCTAATCTTACAACTGCTATTGTTGATTGTTTGAGTTTAGTGAACCAAGTTAACAATGTTCACTTTGATTTAATAAAATACTTTCCTAATCAAGTAGCCCTAACTCATGCTCTTGATAGACTTTCTAGCAAATGAATTGATTGAATAATAGTCGACATTTTCCTAGAAAATGTAATATTGACTTAAAATTACAATATTCATGTATATATTTAGATTATAAGCTAGAAAATGTGGATACTTAAAAATAACACACAACGAATACACACTAGGTGGACATCTTCAAAGCATTATGAAAGCAAAAACACACATTGTATATTGTTGTAAATTGAATGAAAACGATTTCAGATACTATATATCTACTTATATATATTTGGCATTCATACTATAACAACTCATTTAAATAAATTTCCTCTTGTATTCAAGATGATATAGAAAAGATATCAAATTTCCCAATAAAGAAAGCACAACAAGGTGATTGATCTATCTTCAAAAATAATAATAAAAGAGATACTCAATCGAATTGTGAAACTTATTAATTAGTTGTAATATATAGATGATCAAAAAAGATCATATTTAGAAAAAGGATTCACAAATATCATTCAATAACAATATAATATCCAAACTCATACCCAGCATATACCAACTGGTAGCTAGTCATGATGAACCATATCTGTGATCATGGGCATAGATTATTATGTTCAATATTTGCAACTTCATGTATCCATTAATTAATTGAAAATGCTTTTAATTAGAAAGAATGCACACATATTTTTCTGTCGATTATGTTCTCCGAAAAAGAAGTCAAGTATTAACTTGTAATTTTTGAGATTGTCTAAGAGAAGCTAAGAAATAGAAGAATAAGAAGAATAATAAAATATAGAACAAGTGAATGAAGATGTAGATAAACTCGTCGTATTGTCGTAAGGCTTCTTAATATGAAGATGAAATCATAATTTTTATTTTTATTTTAACACGATCCTCTAAATGATTTAAAACGACCCATCATGTTATTTTATGTTCACTTAACATAGTATTCTTGATGTTATATAAACATAATTATCACCGTGTTAATGCATGCTACTAAAGGTATAATTGTATATTTTTCCTGATGGTAAAAACTAGTCTATAATATTCCATGGCCAATGTGCTATTTTTACATGTTCTCTCTTGCATCAACATTTTTCATTTTCCTACAATTTTGCAATGATAATCTCTTCAACAAAAAGAGAACTAATATTCAGATTTGTGTGATAGTCTATTCATTAATTCATGATATTCAAGAATCTGGAGATGAGATGCTAAAAACTTTTAAAAAGCAATATCATTTTCATTTTGTAAATTGTAATTTGTAATATCTAATATCTTGCTACATATACCTAGATTTTTGAAGTTTCTTTTGCAACATTCATGAAGATATGATCATGTTGGTGATCTCTCAATGATAACAAAATCCAATGACATGATATCATGCAAAAAAGGATCAAAATAATCATTAAATAAATAGTGAAAAAGAAATTAAAGATCAAAATGAGAAAGAAATGGAAGCTTTTTTCTTCATTTCGCAGCCAAATCAAGGCCTCTCAATGGGCAGAACAGAATCCACAGAACAAAAAACATCATCACCAACCAACCTACAAATTAGATGGGATCATAATGAGAGTTCCATGACAAAAGTAACTAAACAATATTCCAAAAAAAAAAAAAAAAAAACCTCCATCTTCCCCAAAAAAACACTACTACAAAATGAAACAAAACCTAGTTATCTCAACTCCCTAGCTACAACTACACATTAAATCAATGAAATAAAAGCTCGATCGATAATCTTACATGGTATGATCTTCTCGTCGCATTTTATTCAATAGCGCGGTGATTAGAGCGTCACGCTTCTCAGCCCTAGCTTCTTCTCTGATCCTCCTTAGCTCCTCCCTCTCCCTCCACCTCCTCTCCATCATTATCCTCTCATTCTCCAGAGCTTCCATGGTGTTCCTCCACTCCATCTCCCTCATCCTCCGCTCGTTCTCTCGAATCTCGTACGCTTCTCGCCACTGCGCCTCCATTTGCATCTGCTGCTTCATGAAATCCTCCAAAATCTCCCTCAAATTACTGTTACTGCCACTCCCTTTGCTAACATTGCCCACCTTACCCTTCTTCTTCTTCCTCCCAACTTTCTCTCCTTCGCTCTCCTCGTTCTCCTCGTCCTCATCAGAAGACAGCGCCTTTTTCTTCGACCCGCTTCCCTCCATGTCCGCCCACATAATCCTCTGCATCCTTGCCGCCAAAATCGTGTGCAGCTCCTTGTAGAACTGAAATTGCTGCCTTACAGCTTCCGGCTCCATCGTCTCACATAACTGTAGTCACAGTTTCTCGTGTTGGAGAATCAACTCAATAAAAAAACAACCCACAGAAAACATAAAAAAGCAGGTCAGAAGCTTTTAGCTTCTGATGATACTATAACAGAGAATCAGCTCAACTAAAAGTTAAAACTATAATTGACGATACCTTGTATCGGTTGACCAGATTCTTCCACTTGCACTTGCACTGATCGGCGTTCCGATTGTAACCCTTTTCCTTCATTTTCGTGGAGATGACTTCCCAGAGAAGCTTGTTCCTCTTCGTCTCCATGAAAGTCTGGTCCAGCTCAGCCCTAATCATCAAGAACTCCTTCGTTTCCTGAATACTCCACTGAGGAAACCGGTCGCCGGCTCCGGCGGCGCCGGCGTCGACGCTCACGCTCATGTGATGGTGTTGCTGGTCCATACCCAGAAACTGAACCACCAGAAAGATCCAATAACCAAAGCTCAAATTTCTTTTTCTCTGTGGTGTATCGAAGATGAGAGAGAGATGGGGTTGGAGATCAAGAAAAAGATGGAGTATATTAAGGTTGGTGTGAAAAGAAGTGTGAATCGTCGAAAACAAAAATAAGAAAATTTTTTTTTTTCTTTTTCTATTTCGCTTAGGTGTCAAAGCGCTCCGTTTTTATTATTATTCGTTCAGATTTCAGAATACAAAACCTTTTTTTTTCCTCTCATCTCTCTACGCGGAAACTGACCCTTTTTATAAATTCTCTCTCTACAATTTTCTCTCTCGCTCTAGAACTCGCATACCCATTTGTTCACATTGCGCTCACGTGACGTCACGGTGGCGACAGAAAAGGTGGAGACTTTATTCTCTGCGACCAGTCGTTAGGTAACTTCCCTTACAAGCATTAATTTTGAATTTTCATTTAAATTTTATTCAATTTCCGGTTTGTCAACTTTCTGGTCTTTTTTCGTCGTTAAAGTTCGAGACTGTACGTGGGGGCTTTTATCTTTATTTTTTGGGTGGCTAGCTTTGCATGGATTTCGAAATCTAGCTAAAATTTGATGATTTAATGTGAGCCGTCCATTTTATTTTTCAAATAATCAGCTACGCGGTATTTGATAGGGCCCACATCCCACGTGTAAACCCTTCTGGGATTTTACACGTGGCGTGCATGCAGACATTTTGTAAGATGGATGGGCTTGATGAGTTGGAGCCACTGGTGTTTGCGATTCACACCTATGGCCCATTTCTGATTCTCCTTGCTATTGCTTGCATTGTTGCACAAATATTTGACATTTGTGGAAAATTAAAATTAAAATAAGCTTTTTTTTTTTTTTTTTTTATCAATAACTGAAACAAATAAAAATATGTAGTCAAATGGTTAAAGACATGGGACCCATTGACCGTCTCGTGGTTCTCCTCCTGGTCAAGGTTCTGGAATGGTTTAGTGAGACCATGGTGTTAAAGCCAGTGGTTTTTTAATTTGGATTTTGAGAACCATAGTTTATTATTTTATACTATTATTGACCAATTCACTCTTTTAACGTTTCTCTTTTCACGGTAATTCATAACCATTTTATCTTGTGCTTGTTTAAAATGTCCATTTTGACTCCTACAAATAACGTGTGTCTATTGACAAAAAGTTAAACAATGTTTAACCGTTAGGACAAAGAACAACTATGTTTTTGACATTGAAGTTCTACTAGAAGGTTCTCCACACAAGAGGTTAGAAACTCATGTACCGGCTCATGTGCATATTTCATTCCTACACCAGTTTTTAATTTTGCTTTGGTTGAAAACTAATCAAGACATGTTGGATCAATTGGTTAAAACACTTTAAATTTCTTTCGAGATCTCAAGTTCGAGCTTTCTTGTCGACAGTAAGAAGTGGAATTTGTGGGGTGAGATTTAGGGTGACGCTCTCTGTGGGGAGTGTGAAACATCGTTACTTCGAGTATAATGTCCCGTTACTGATAAAAAAAAAAACTAAAATTAATATCATTGACCTCAAGCCATAGTGTTGTGGTTCGAATTGTTTTAGTTATGTTAAAAGAACAATACGACCGACCATAAATTTAGATAAACACATTTTTTCTATATGCGGTAAACCATTATAGTTTCATGATCGGCCTCCAACCGGTGAACCCAAATGTGATATGTATTGACCTTGTACATTTGGATATACATGTTTTTACTATTTGCAGTTGATCGTTGTAAATTTACAATCGATTTATATTCATCAGTAGACCCAAATGAAATATTAGTCGACTTCACTTTTATTATAATGCTTCTATAGTGTAAGAAGCCGACCATGTAGATAATCATACCAAACAATTTAATTTTTCATGATTTCGTTAAAATCTCATTCGATACGTTATTTTACCACACACAATATTTATTGAATACCGATATGTTATTTCATTATAGGTTACTTTACAGATATTTTACTTGTTCGAAGTGGACAAGTCATACAAGATATTAATGTGAACCCTGTTGAGTGATTTGTTTACCATCATTTATTATAGTAGTTGAATTTTTCATTAAATGTTTTAATAATAGAATGCAAAACTTATTAATATGGTGACAAGAGACTCGAAAGTGTAATTGCATTTTAATTTGCATTGAATATTAGATGACATATGTCTATGTTTGTCTCGTGAAGAAAGATTCATGAGCTATATACGTTTTGTAACACATATATAAATATATATGTGTGTGAACCAACATTATTGACTTGTGAAAACTCAATGGAATAAACACGGTTTTGCTTATTTAATATAATCAACTTGTTTAAAATTAATGTTGGATACTATATATTTTTGGAATATTAAAGGGAGGTGAAAATAAAAACAATAATTCTTGAGAACATGATTTATCAGAATTGGAGGCCCTACAATAAGGCAACTTGGTGACTCACACTCAGAAACAGTGAAATTGAAATCTGATTTTGTGACTTTAGTGATTAATTTTGGTACTCATTTGCAATTGCTGCAACATTGTTGAATATTATTACCAATTTATGTGCACAAGTCTTTTGGGTCAAAACATGCATGTGCCAGTTTGTGTTTTTTAAAGGAAAAAGTCTTAATTTGGTCCCTCAATTTTAATGTTTTGTTCTAATTTGGTTTATAAATTTTTTTTAACCAAAAATAGTCCCCGAACTTTCATGTTTCGCCCCAATCTGATCCCTCAACTTTGTTTTGACCCGAAATGGTCCTTGAACTTTCACATAATGACCCAATTTGGTCCCTGAACTTTTGATATAAGCTCTAATGGCAAGGATTACTTTGGGTCCATATGTGAAAGTTCAGGGACCAAATTGGGTCATTATGTGAAAATTTAAGGACCATTTCGGGTCAAAGCAAAGTTCAGGGACCAAATTGGGGCCAAACATAAAAGTTCGAGGACTATTTTTGGTTAAAAAAAGTTTAGGAACCAAATTGGGACAAAACATCAAAGTTCGGGGACCAAATTGAGACTTTTTCCTTATGTTTAGGTTTTAGAGTTTATGGATTTGGGTTTTGAGTTTGGGGCTTATAATTTAGGTTTTAGTGTTTATAGTTTGGGGCTTATAAAGGGTTGGGTGTTAATGTTTATGGTTTAGTGTTTATGTTTTATGACTTAGGAGTATTGGTTTTAAGGTCTATGTTTGGTTTTAGGGTCTAACATTTTGAGTTTAGAGTGTAGGTTAACATAAGATTATAAGTTAGAATTTTAGGATTTAGAGTTTGGTGTTCATGTTAAAGGTTTTAGAAATTAGTTTTAGGATTAGGTTTTAGAGTTTATGGTTATTAAGTTTCAATTTTGGAGCTCAAGGTGGGTTTAGAGTTTTTAGGGTTGGAAATTAATGTTTTATAAATTAGGATTAGAGTTTTAGAGTTTTAAAGTTTAGGTTGTTTGGGTTTATGATTTGGCATATGAAGTTCAAGTTTTATCGTTTAGGGTTTAGGTTTAGTGATTAAGGCACAAGATTTACAGCTTAGGTTTTAGAGTTCATGATTAAAGTTAAGGGTTTTAAGGCACAAGAGTTTATGTTTAAGGTTTAGAGGTACAAGTTTATGACTTTGGATTTAGTGTTTAAGTTGCAAGATTCAAATTTTAAGTTTCGGGTTTCGGGTTTGATGCTTGGGTGGAGGGTTTTCAAGTGTAAGATTTAAGGTAAATGATTTAGCGTTTAGGGTTTCATGTATAGGGTTTTTGCTTTTAGCATTTAAGACTTGAGGTTTAGAGTTCCAAGCGTATATGTATGTTAGGGTAGTTGGATTTTGGGGTCTATATTTTAAGTTGTAGGGTTTATGGTTTCACGTGTAGAGTTTAAGGTTTATGGGGTTGAGGTTATAAGGTTTATGTTTTCAAATTAGGGTTTCATGATTTAGAGATAAACACACTCAACTAAGTCGATGTTTGATATTAGAAAATCACAATGGTTTGATGATATTTTGTGTGAGAAATTTGCTTGCTCAGTGTCTCATCAACTTAATCACAATTCTTAAAATATTAGCTAAAATTTTAATCTTGCTATTTCTAGTAACACACATCTTATGTCGAGTTTACGTGTTTAACCAATTTTATTTTATACATCACATGCATGAAAAAAATATGTACATAAACATTCAACTAATTTGAACATCCGGTCCAAGCCCTTTTTTAAATTCCCGGAGTCAAGGGAATTGATTTGCCCTAGGGTTTAAGCAAGCTAGGTTTATGGGCCTTACATACCCGCATAAACGAAACACGGAATCGAAAACCCGCGTTACACATTTTTCTACAAAAGTAGTTTCAGGCGCGTAGGTGCCAAAAATGCACTGCACACAATTCTTTGCCTCATAGACGTCGTGATCACCATTTATTTTGTTCTTGATGCTGCTGCGAGAGAAACCTTAGTATTCATCTGATTATAGCCTCGAGCTGCAACCCGCAATGTCCATCTCAATTACAATTACATTTTTCAATCCTACTACATCATATGCTAGGATTTAAAAAAAAAATTGCAATTAATTTGTACAAACCCAAAATAATAATACCGAGACAAATCGGCTTCCAGAAATGCATTCGAACATTCATACATAAAAGGTAGGGCTTGGAATCCGGACTTACAAGCAAGAACACAATGCAACAAACAAGCATGCAATATCTGATTTTTATGGTCAAACCGTTTTAAGTCAATTTTCATGTAAATATGATTTTAATTTGTTAAAATCATGGAATTCAAACACATGACTTGCTAGGGTTTCTAGGAGGAGACTCTGATCCACTGAAAAAATTTTCTATGTAGTTAATAAAATAAACAAAACTATCCATAGAAATTCTTCAAGTCGGATCACTCCTAGAATATCCTAACTAGTGGTTTAGTGAATACCTGAAAATTCTCTTGAACACCCTTCACGCCATGTAGATTGAGAAGCTCGCTGGGTTCCACCTCCAACTGTGTAGCCACCTGATCAGATCAAAGTAGTAATCTCATAGTTACAGGAGCTTCTAAAACTCAATATTTCAATATATATGTATATGGTAGATGTGTTCAACTACCTCAATGGAGGGCATGGTCACAAATATATGGAGATCTTTTCCATCATTAACAGCTTCCATATGAAAATAAATCCTAAATTCTGTTACAATGAGGTTAAACCATCTGATGTTGGTCACAATTAAGGGGCCAAAAATAAAGCTAATATTGGTGAGTTGTGACCACCATAAACAATAGAACACTATAATGACATGAATATCCTATGAACAAAATAAACATTAATCAATGTAACTGAAATCCAATAATGAAAATTCTTTGTGGCACTGAAAAGTTCTTAACTTTAAGTGTCTCAATAATGAAATCTAAGAAACCAAAAGCTCATAAGCTAGATAGAAAATTTAATTGTTCAAACCTACTATTGATTTATTTTCTTTTCTTTTGGAAATATGGCTGGTTTAAATAAAGCCAACTATATCGTTTTGCAACGGGCTTTCAAAATGAAGCCGACAAATGCTTTTTAAAGTTTTCCATTCCTAGAAACAGTTTCCATCTTTTCACTACCAAACTCATGCCTGTATTGCAAGGAAAATTCTCCAAACAATTCCTAATCTGGAATTCTTCTACTTCTTTCCATCTGTGTAAAATGATGGAATTTAGAGAAACCAAGTGAGCAATGAGAAAAAAATATTTGAAAACCCTTTAAAAGAAACTCAAGCTAAAACAATATGGTGATGTATAGGCTAATCAATCAACATCAGATAACTTCATAATCAACCATATTC
>JAYMTA010006079.1:0-10755 GCA_036897625.1 Pelargonium cotyledonis | reverse complement strand
ATTTTGCCTACGTGGCAGTTACCAACTGGCTACAGCGGGTCAATTGGACTTTTATTGCAAAAACTGGAAAGTTAAAAATTGGGAATCATGTAATACCCTAATTGAGGGCCAAATTCCAAAAATCGGTAAGTTCAAGGGATCCAGTGGCATTTTATCATTTTCCTAATAATGCAACATTGAACTCTCAACTTCGAAAACCTAGACCACCCGCTGCTTTGTTTGAGCACAACCTCGACCACTCCTTCCAATGAATCACCCGCCTACCCCCACCAAGAAGCATTCCAATTCTTCTCCAACCAAGAAGCATTCCAACCCATCAATGACGACCTTCGGCAACAAATAAACTCCCATTAGATACGATGGGAGAGCTTGCGCCATTGACTTTAAAAGATCCTCCTTCCCCGCTCCCGACAGAAACTTTCGGTTCCAACCACTAATCCGAACACAGAAATCTTACTCCGCCCAATGCCAATTGGAAAGCCCAGATATGAACCCAAGCCATCTTATATGCATTATTTGTTATGTGATAAATTTAAGAGTTTGATTCAAATCCTCAGTAATAAACATTCACCAACGTAAAACACAAGTGATGGAAGCTAAGATTTTTTCGTTTCCGTTGCGAACACCGACGTTTTACAAGCAACTGTCGAATAATCCTAGAATTGACTGCCCTGGCTGGCTAATACAATTACAAATGTGTCAGAATATCAATCTGGTTGAGAAATATTCTCACCTGCAAACCAAGGAAACACACCTTTTTTTTCTTCCTTTGAAATACACATTTACAGTAGGAAACATAAATGACTAAACTTCATCACCACCTCGAGGAGAACGAGCTCCACCCACTCCTAAACTGTATACAAGCTTTGCCGCAAAAGATGAAATCCGTTTCAACGCAGATTCTGCTGGCCCTTAATGCAGCAGCAAAATCTGTGAAACTATGTCTTGGAAGTGTCTTAATCACCTCTTACCCGCTTCTTATTACAGCCAAAACAGTGAAGGCAAATAATACTTCTTGCATGACATCGGATGGTCTATTGAGCTTTTGCAAGGGTCCGGCTAGATGGACCATGCAATAATTTGACAAACCCAAGGAAACTCAGTTTTCCATCTGTGTGTCTAATCCAGTCATGTAGAACAGCATGAACTGGAACAGAAGGGCCAAGGCCAAGCTCCTGAAACAATATTTATTAATATGTAAAAACCAATCAGCCCGTACTTGCAGTTGCTAAAATGATAAATTCAAGCCTTTGTTGCTCATAAGCAAGTGAACAAAAATAATAACAATAATCTTCCTACTCTCCATCGTAAATAAGTTCAAAACGTAGCTAATTAAAACACAAAAGACACAACTTTCCAAATGTTTGTTCTCTATCGTAAATAAGTTCAAAACGTAGCTAATTCAAGCTTTGTTCTTTATCTCTTATTGCTATAAGTTTTATCGTTAGCATTCGCAAGAAAACTATGACATACAACACCTGCTGGCCAGCCTAAGATATTAATATAACAAATGGTGGCAAGCCAACCTCCTCTTAATGTTAAGGGAGCTCAATGTAATCATCGAAAGAAAAGGGAACTAGACTATTGGATTCACTAAAATGTAGTCTAGGTAAATTAACCTTATACTAAATGAAATCATTACTTACTTCACTCTTAATAATCACGACTTCATTACTTCACTGTTAATTATGAGTCTGTCACTAAACCAACTCCATATACATCCAGATTGACTTGAAAGTTAACCTATGTCTAGCATATATTAACATTCCTTTTTGAAGGTTATAAATATAGGCACACATGAACAGAAATATCTTATTGTCCAATGAAAAGGAAAAAAATAAAATAGCATACCGAAGCCAACTCCTCAATGACAATAGCCCTGTTACCATCGTTCTCAAACAGTTCATAGGCACAACGAGCATGCTGCTCCCATCGATCAAGGGCCTCAAGCTGATGGACACTAAGGGCAGCTGCACAAAATTCATCAAAGTCCATCCTTCTGTATTGAAGTGCATTAAGCTGTGTTGTAAGGAAGAAACTGTGGTTCGTCAGTAAGGGGTAGAAGAACATAAAACTTCAAAAATAGTAACATCCGTCATAAAAGTAAAAGCACTAACTGATGCTAGAAACTCAGGAATGCGTGACTCCTTCATTGCATCTGTCGCATTTTTCATCAAGGCCTGACCACATTAAAAGTAGGTGAGCATCATCCACAAGACAACTGTTAAAAGAAATTAAGCATTCAGAAAGAAACAAACCATTTTGATATTTTCTAAACATATGGTGCCATTTTTGTTTGGTTCTAATAGTGCAAATTGCTCCTTCAAATAAAATACCTCATCCACTGTCAGTGTTTTAGACAGAGACTGCAACAATAACAATGAGAAGAATAAGAATAGTAAATTGGGAGATTAACCAACCAACCAAACAAAATATATTGTAGGATAATGAACTTTTAAGTCTATAGCAATAATTTTTACAGTCAAATCGTGATAATGAAAATTATTCAATAAAACACTGCACTACCCTTGAGTGATTCGGGGAAAAATAAAAAACTTAACGCCAGTGTAGTAGAAACAAAATTGTCAAGAACATTATGACCTTCAGAAATTCATTCTATACTACATCTGATAAGCTGTAATGGGAAATGCATTGATTAGAAATAAACATATTCGGAGATTCAAGAACACCTAAGTGCACAGAAACTCAATCTAAGCCCTAAAGAGAATAATCAAGTTAGATGGCTACACAGTGCTGACAACATGAACTTAAAGAGTTTTCCCATTCACAGATAGCGGTATACGAACCCTCAAAGCAGCTTTCCGAAGAGATGATGAACGCAAATAAACCTTGATGAGCTTGAACATGAGTATATCCAAAGGAAACTTCACATCATTATCGTTTTTAATCCAGGGATGACCTGCGACAGATACACATAAGTCATGCTTCTGGAATATTAGAACTACATCCAAACACATTTGACAGTCTCTGAAACACTCACAAAGAGCTTGAGCGGCAGTCATTCTTTTCCGCGGATCTTTATTTAACAGGCGCTTGACAAAATCTTTTGCTTCAGAAGATAGAGCAGGCCACGGTTCATCGTCAAAACTTGGATCAGCTTTTAGAACAGCGCGAAATATTCCAGATTCAGTTCGGGCCCAAAATGGACGGCTACCACACAATAGAATATATGTAATCACACCAACACTCCAGACATCAGCTTCTGTACTATAAGATCTATGCAAAACTTCAGGTGCTACATAGTATGCACTACCAACTATGTCATTAAGCCTTTCATCTGTACCAATTGAAATACTAAAGCAATTAGGCAATACCCATAAACAGAAGAAAAACATGGCAAAACAGCTGCTAGTATATTGAGGGGGCAAGAGTAAACCTGGTTTTACAAAATCAGACAAGCCAAAATCTATGGCCTTCAATTGCGAGTTTTCATCCTTCGATGTAAACAAGAAATTCTGATCCAACAATTAGCATGATCTAAATCAGAATACAAAGATGATAGCTAAAAAATGCCAACACCCATCCATTGAAATATAATCAATCAACTATGGCTGAAAAAAGTGTTCCAGCAAAAGAACTACAACAGGTCCACAATTATTACCTGACAAAGAAAATCAATACAGATCATGAAAAGCGAAGCTGAGCAAGACCCTAATGCCATGCAGTTGGGAATGCAAGAGTGGCTGAACCCAAGTATACCCCTATGTGGTTATGCAACTCGTTTCTCAGGAGCTATTAGTAAATTCTATGATAACATGGACATACGCAACCAAAGCAGGACATGCCTGTCCCCTCTTTGCACTCTCTTACAATGAACAATCAAAATTATATTTTGTAAAAAAGGGAGAGAGTGAGCATATCCTAAGGCAACAAAACACATGTTCAGACTCTCTACCACTTTAAAATAAGCTGCAGTCGGAAGTGTCTGATTAAAGTTATCTGAATCTAATTACCTGCAGTTAAACTTACAGGTGGGTCCATGTTAGACCAACTTAGACTCTTTTCTCGAAAATATAACTAATATAAGTAACAGTACATCCAAGCAATAACCTGTCCCCACGATTTTAACGTGCAAACCATACATGTGAGGCAATAAATCTTTAGAGGGATCTAGATATATATTTCAAAATTCTCGTTAATTAAAGCGAAGCAAAAAATTACATATCTGCAAGAGTGGTTTAAATCTACGATAGTTGAAGCACCAGTTTTTTTTCACCCAACAAACAACATGCATGTATATTGTTAATTGAGCTCTATTATCATGCTATAGCAAAAAATTAAAATAAATAAATAAACTAAATAAATAAATGAAACTCAATTTTGAGATAAATAATACTTCAATTACAGGACGAAAAATTGCAATAAATGTCACTATCAATCAATACAAAAGGACAATGTGTTCTACCTCAGGTTTAAGATCGCGGTGCACCACACCCTGGAGATGACAAAAGGAAACCACATTGAGTATTTGTTTAAGGACAACCTTCGCATCATTCTCAGTGTATTTCCCACCCCTGCAGAAATACGCCTCTACTTTGTAAGTTGTCAGCTATAAGAGATGAAAACCTTATTTGATGTATGCTTGCCCTTTTGTCCACCATTAGCATCCAAAAGTTAACAAAGCTAAGAGATTCTTATGTCCAGTTGAAGGAGGTATACCGGGAAAAATAAATACCTTGAAAGTATTCTATCCAGTAGCTCCCCTCCCTCACATAATCTGAAAGGTAGATGAAAATTCACTACAGTTTAGAAAAAAAAAAATTCTAGAATAAAGAAGTAATTGGTCCTCAAACGGTAACAAGTGAAACAATTAGAATAAATAGAGGGCTGTGATGAGAGCTTACTCCATTACTATATAGACATTATCATGATCTTCAAATGCATCATAAAACTGTACTAGATTGTTGTGTCCTGTCAAAGCTCTTAATATTTTTACCTCTCTCCTTACGTCCTCAATGGCAATGGCTGTCGTCATCTACAAAAATATATTTACAATTAGCAGATGGCATAAAAGTAAGGCAATCTAAAGACAATATGTTCATTCAGAATGCAAAGATATAGTTCATTAAATATAACTATGTCACATCCACCAAAAAAAAATGCATATGAACAACAAACAACATTGGCTATCGCATTACAAGAATTTATAGAAAGGGAAACTCAAAGCCTAAACTAACTGACATAAACTTGATTAAACTTTGTTAAATTCAACACCAATTGCTACAATCTACTTAGTTTTCTGTTTTTATTACTTTACTTGAATTATACAGCATTTATAATAGTTTATTTGATTAGAATAACCTTGAAACGCACCAAAAAGAAACAAGACATCAAAAATTATTGAAATTAAATGTCGGACCTTCCAAGGTTTCCTGAATATTTGATAGTGTCTGCAAAGAATAATTTGACACCAGATAGTAGCTAAAGGACACTGAAAACGCATTTTCTCAGAACAAATACAACTGGTTAGAGACCTCTAATATGCTTTTTATCTTCCTAATAACTAATGAGTATGAATTTGGAAATCAAAGTCATTTCAAGTAAAAACCACTAACACTGTCATTCCTACAGATCAAAATCCTAATTCAATCAATTTTGATAAAACAAACCATTAATTCAAATAGAATATCAAGAAAAGTTGAACACATACCTTAGCTTTGGGAATGACCTTGACTGCCACCTGCTGCCCCTTAAGCTCGCCCTTTTTAAATCTGGCCATACAAGTATACCCAAAATGTCCCCTCCCAACCTCTTCCCCGAGATCATACTTGTTCCCGAAATGCTTCGAGAACCCAAAACTCTTATCCAGTCCCGTCACTACCTCTCCTACGCTTCCTTCCGGAATGGCTGCCTCATTCGGCTTCACAGTGCCGTGCCGTCTCGCCAGCACTGATCGAATGTGCTTGGCCGGCGATGGCGGAGGGAAAGGACGCTTAAAGAACCTCTTAGGCGTGGAATTGGAGCTGGCATTCGCCGGAGATCTGACCGGAGACTTCTTCGAAAAGAAGTAGTGGGCCGGACTGGGACTGTAAAACGGAAAAAACTGCGATTTCTTACCATTCTCGGATTCCTTCCGAGTCTGCTCGTCTCTAGGGTTGCTACCATTTCCAGAGCTCGAAAGTGGCTCAGTTCCACCATTGGCACGTACCGGGCTGTTCTTGGCAGGTGCAGGGGAGACATTAGCGGCGCGGAGATCACATTGTGGCGGAGACTGTGTCGGGTCGGAGGAAGGTTTGGAGACGCAGATACCCATTTTTCATAAGCAAGAGATTGAGAGAAAACTCAAAATCAGTGTCAGTGCATTGCAGAATGAAACAAGATTAAGGAAGTTGATATTGTAGGGTTCATGGGAACTGAGCTGAGCTGAGGTTGGTGTTGTTGTGTGGTGGTTGGAGAAGAAGAAGAAGAAGAAGCCCTAGGAAGGCGCTAAAAATGGTGGACACTTTATGAGAGCTGAGAAAAGGGTTGGGATCTGCAGATGATAGTGAATGTTCAGTGTTGGCTTCGCATTTTTCTTCATTTTATTGAACTTACTTACTGCTAATTACTACTATAATATTAAATATTAAAATAATAGTAATATTAACAGATTTGATTTGATTTGATTTAACTTTTTGGGGTGTATGGCACGTGGCGAGAATCTGGGTAGGTTGTTGTTGTTTAGATTAGTTTAGTTTCGTTGATCCCTCCATTAACGCGGGAAGGATTGGATTAGCGAAATAAAGAGGAAGTTTTTTTATTGGACCAAATAACTACCAAGTATCAATCACACCCGTCAAAATGACGACGTTTCTCGTTGTGACTTGAACTTGAGACATTTAATTTTTGAATCGTTGACATGCATGTAAATGACACTTGAGTTATTAATTTCTTAATGCCAGAAGAAAACTTGGTGGATTGAACGGGCTAGGACGACTTCAAATTAAAGAGAAGTTATAAATTTTGACTCGAGCTTAATTTGATTTGGTTACTTTAATGACTTGTACATGGTGGAGAGTTGGAGCTGAACGTGAGGTTGTTCACGTTGAATGGACTTGGTCACCTTAAGAAATTTGGCCATCTTTATGAATTTATCCATTATTCAAGGAGCCTTGGCTATTCTCCGACATGTCTGCTCGCTCTAGTCTTATGTTAGGGGGAGGAAAGTGTCTTTCCTCTACTGTCTTCGAATTCTTTTAAAATGTCGTCAAGTCGTTAAATCATTTAGACTACTAATAATGAGTGTTTATATGGTATTAGAGCGTTAAATCATTTGGACTACTAATAATAAGTATTTATATGGTACTAGAGCGTCTTTGCTCACTCTCCTCTGGCTCTTTATTCTCCTTTGTTAGGTGGTGTACTAAGAAATCACCATGTGAACATGTTTTTATAGCAAGTATAAATATATTTAATTTTTAATCGCGCTTAAAATAATTTGTAAAGAAAAATGAGTGAACCATGCATCCCAACAAAATGGCACATTACCGTGAACATTTCATGGGGCTTCAGTTATTCACTTGATTAATATGGAATATATGGGCATGAATATTTAAACTTTACTAAAAAGAAAATGCGGAGGAAGAGCGGTCAGATTCACAAGAAAGTGAGATACAAATTAATGAAAGGAAAGCAAGAAGTGAAAGATTTCTCTGTCATGTCCAATGCACTACTGCATCGTCTCCTTCCATGAGAAATCTTGGTAGGACAATTTTTTAGGGGTTGTTAGTTCAAATTTCCGGTTAATTGAAATTGTCGTACTACTAGTATAATATAAAAATATTAACGATGACTTTAACTATCTGTTTAAACTTTTAGAATTAGTTATCTAACATATAGTATCATAATATTCTTACGGAAAGGCTATGATACAATATAAGTGGGGTGGAGGAAGGTTATTCTCGAGGGAGACTCCGTTCAAGAGCTATATCAGATCTCAAGTTAGGGATTTGAGATATAAAATAAGCATGGTTTGATAGTTGATGATTGTACTCGGTTTTGTAAAATAAGTGTATCACCTAGAAAACAAATTATATATGTATGGTTGATGATATGTAAATAAATATAGTTATACCACTAAACGCGTGGATCAACAGGTAAGAAGTTGTTTCAGCTAATTAACATGAGGTTTTGAGTTCTAGTCCCATAGAATGAAGTTGCGTTAAAACTTTGTAAATATCTGTCACCCTTGTAGTCCTACCTGACTTGAATAAAAATTTAAAAATTCAAAATTCAATTATCAATTTGGGTCTTTTAGCTTATAAGATTATGGATCTTGATGACAAATTTTATGATCATCACATGCTCCATGACAAACAAGAGAGAGGTCCCCATTACCTAACAAGAAGCTGCCATGCAAAAATGCAGCAATTAAGCAGCATCAACATAAGCAGTTGAGTGATGGGTCTGCCCATAACACAATTGTGTGTTGTGTTTGTGGATGAGAGACACTAATTATCATTTCATTAGCATATATAGCCACACATATCTTTTATTTACTCTACACCTTAGGTCTTGGCTGCTTTTTTCTTATTGATCACTTGACTCTTGAGTCTCTATATGTATAGTGCCAATAATTAAATTGGGGGTTGGGGCTGCTGTAACTCATATTTATAATACCATGTGAATGAGCTTCATGATAGTGAGTTGTGCAAGCTCTTTGTTAACAACAAGAAAGGACCAAGCCCTACAAACAATTGACCAGTGACCATTGTTTAATGAGGTTGGTCCATACCATACAGTAAATGGCTACAATTTCTTTCAAAATAAGCAAACAAATTACAAAAAAAAAAAAAAAAAGTCAGTCAACTATTCAATTTTGTCAGGTGACATGTTAAAATGCATTCAAGATCTATTCTAATCTTCTTCTTTATGGGTCTGGTCATGGAGTGGATTAGGTCAAATGACTTGGGTCTGGTAAGGAATGGCTTGAGAACATAAAATGAAGACCTTGTTGGATCAAGATTGATGAGTTGAGCTGTCTAAAGTGAGCTACCATGAACATCATATTTAAAGAGCAACCTTGTTAGATTATGATGAGCTAAAATTGGAACCCATCCACATACGAATGTGTGACATTTCTAAATTATGATGGGTGTCGTTTTTAGGACGCTTTATAGTGTATATTTCCTACCTTATGTAGTATCTTAGAAACTATTATGAACTAATTGATTTATGTGATTAATGCATTTAATTAAGGTGAAAATACATAGTTGAAAGCTGTAAAAATATATATATTAAAATGATTTGGTAACAACGAATGTTAATCTGGCTATTCATTCAGGGGTTGTAGTCATCTCTGACACCCTTTTGCCAAAAAAAAAACTGAAAATCTACTGCAATGTGAAGCTAAGATTGAAGAGTGGAATGAAATTGACCAGATTATTCGAGGGTGCAATTTGCTAGCCTTGTCAAATGTGTTTTTCGATGTTTATAAAATCATTGTTTCTACTATTAAGAAATGGTGGAATATATTCAACCGAAATTACAACACCTAGAAAGTTGATTTTTCTCAGTATGTTGTGAATTATGCCCTTATTGTAGACTCGACGACCTGCTCGACAGTGTTGAAAGTCCCCAACAAGAACGCCATAGGGGGTTGCTAGCCTCAACAACCCATTTTCTCCAAGTGCTGTGATGGTGAATGATTGGTGAGATCCAAGAAATTGTGTTTGTTCATCAAAATTAATTGAGATATGAGGTCAGTGTCGCTCTTATCGGAGTTGGGGATTGTGGTTCGATTGTTGTTTCCCCTATTTTGTGTGATGGTGTTGAGTAGCTAAAGACCTCTAAGCATTCTTTTGTTCTTTTACCTTAATGTTACTCAAAACGACGTCGTTTTAAGTGGCCACTTAAAACTATGAATTTTGGACTTGTTGATTCGTTTTAAGTGGCCACTTAAAACTATGAATTTTGGACTTGTTGATTGGGGACTTGGCTTACATGTAGTGTTTGTTTGGGAACTCTACATCCACCTCCTTTTGCAACTTTTGCAATGCCAACAAGGATGTAGAGCCTCAAAGCTTGTTTGGCAAAACACATACTCTCTCTTCCTATTTGGTTTGCCAGCTAAGCTAAAGAAGGAGAGAGAGTGAGTTTGGAGAAGTTAGCAAAGGCTAACTACAACAAAGAAGGAGGAGAGAGAAAAAAAAATTTGGACCATTTTATCCTCATTGTTTGCTTGGTTAAAGACTACATTGTCCAGGGACCAATAATTTGAATTGGTCGACCAATTATTAGAATAGGCTAACCAACAATACAAATTGGTCAACCAACTATATGAATTGGTAGGCCAACTATCTTGAATAGGTTGACCAACTAATCTGGGAAAGAGAGAGAAATGAAATAGAAAGGGTATGGGTCTTAACAAAATAAAATGGAAGGTTGAGATGTGTTGTTGGCTAATCTAATGGCTCAATTTCAATTGCAACTTTTATTAATTAAAAAATATATATTTCAGGGGTATTGTTGGCATTTCACATTATTCTAAAACTTTTATCCCAAAATTTACCAAACACAACTCATTTTCACACCTCCTTTTACAATCTAATTTTAACAAACATAACCCAAATCTCCTATAGGCTCTCTCTCTTCCTTTGATAAAGTTTTCTTCATTTCCTTAGAATGGACTGATAGTTTTGGACACTTAACTCCAACACCATTTCGTTCAGTAAGACCTTCCATTTCATTTACTTGATTGTCATTGCCTTTGGTTTTCCACCACATCATCGGAATCACCACTACCTTCCTCAATAT
>JAYMTA010006078.1:0-10756 GCA_036897625.1 Pelargonium cotyledonis | reverse complement strand
TACGCCTCCCGCGGCCCTCACCAAATAGCCAAAGCCGTATCCTCGATCCATCCACCAAAGCCTCCACCAACATGACATATTATAATAATCACTTAACATGACAATTATCTAATAAAATTAATATTAAACAATAATATCTATATTTTATTTATCTTAATAATTATAACAATAATAAGTCTATTAAAGCGTGACATGTCACGAATTAATAATCATACATGCTCCAATAAATTTGTGGGCGCAGAGCGCCCACCTGGATCCAAATATTTTGTGTAATAGTTACTACTAAAAATATTATTTGAAAATTTATTTATCAAAAAACATTCATTAAATTTTATACTTCTATTAATGAGGTAACACATAATGATGCAATGATAGTGTAAAACTGATTTACACCATCACGTAAAATACTTACTCATACTTTCAATATCAGGTTTTGATAATTTTTAACTTAATTTCGTGCATTTAAAAAAAACGTGATTATGACATTAATTTTGAAGAAAAATATTGATCTTTTAAGGACCAAAATGACCATTTATGAATTGCATTAAAGATGGGTTTTCTGCTCTCTAGCAGCTAGGGTTTTAGGGTTAGGGTTCGGCTTAGCAGGATAAAAGGAGGAGGTGGGAGAGGTTTAGGGCGAGCAGTATCCGGCAATAGCAACCAAAAGAGATCGTCGCATGGAGGAAGAGGCTCAGGTGAAGAAGAGCGGAGTTTCAGCGAGTCGAGATTGGAGTTTTTAGGGAAAGGCCAGGTCGAGGATGGCGGAAGCAGTGGGCAGAAAACTGGAAATGATGAGTTTGGTGGGGGAAGAGGAGGACGGCTTAGAAATGGAGGTCAGAGGCTTCTGCGGAGAGGGAGCAGGTGGCAGAAAATGGAGGTTAGTGGGGTGGTTTCTAACGCAAGCTGTGATAAATTTTGACGTTATACGTCATATGATGGCCTCCAACTGGAAGCCGGCGGCGAAGATGCGGAACTCGGAAGTGGTTGATGATCAGCTAGATGTGGTAGAGCAACATTTTGTCTTCGAGTTTTAAAATGAGAGAGATGCGAATAGAGTGTTGGAAGGAGGGCCATGGCACTCTAACTACCACACACTAATCTGCAAGAAATTGGAACCGGGAGAAATACCAAGGTGGATCTATTCGAGATCTGTTTGTGGGTACAACTCCATGATTTGCCGGAGGGTTTCAGATCCGAGAGAGTGTGTAAATCAGTGGGGGATTTCATCGGGCGGTTTGTGGAAATGGATCCCTATAACTTCACGAAGAACAAGACGTCCTACATACGAATCCGGGTGGCTATGGATGTGCAAAAACCTATTAAACGCCGATGACGGGCTCGACCAGTGGGAGGTAATTGGTCATGGATCATATTTAAATATGAAAAGCTACCGCACTTTTGTTTTTATTGCGGGATTATGGGTCATGGGGATCAACACTGTAAGTAACGTCTGGAGCATCCTGAGGTAGGGGGAGAGAGAGCTTATGGGATTTGGCTACGCGCTCTGGGTAAGAAGGGAACAAAAAACATTGGAGCGAGATAGATCCTGGAGGAGGAGGAGGATGCGGGAGGAGAAACACGGGCAATGGAGGTAGGCCCGGCCATAACCAAAGAGAGGGTGGAGGAAAGAGAGAAAAGGGAGGGAAAGACGATGGTGGACGAAAAAAGGAGGACAGGAACTGGAGGTCAAAATTAATCAGCAGAGGAAACACCGGCGAACCATACTGAGAAGGCTCGCCTAGAAAAATGAGGCCTAGGGTAAAAGGCTGCGGTGGAGGGAGGGCTCCATGGGCAGCAGGGACGGATCCCGAGTTAAAGGGATTCGTGGTATTATTTGAATTAGTTTGTTCGGGTCTCGCGTTAGGACCCAAATTTCCTGGAGTGGATATGCTAGTTCGATATTGGTTTATGCAGGTCGATTGGTTTAAGTTTCAGTTGTTGAAGTTAGTCGAAATAGGGATTAATTGTGTCTCTAAAGAGTTTGGAGTCAGCGACGTAGGGGCTAGAGTTAGCTTTAGTTTGTACGTCTATGTCTGGTTCTATTTTGATTCAGCACCTATTTTATGTATTTCCTTTTTCGATCATTAATAAAATAAGTTCCTTTTCTCGTAAAAAAAAATGACCATATATGTATCAAACATATTTTTGGAATAAAGGATTGAAGTTAGGGAAATTTACACATACTTATCCTGAACTTTACGCATTTTGCACATACCTTTCTTGAAGTTTAGTTTGTAACTATTGGATACCCTAAAGTATGTCAGATAAGTTTCCGTCCACTATTTCATCCATTTCTCCGTCCAATATGGTAAAATGATCAAAATACCCTCTAACTAAATAAAAAACGTTTGTCCAAACAGGTCCTTATCATTTTAAATTAAAAATTAAAAAAAAAAAAGAAACAGAATCTCGACGGAGTTGTTCTTCATCGCCGGACCTCCGGAACTGTTCTTCATCGCCGGACCTCCAGAGCACCGAAGCCTGCGATTCCGGCGAGCCTCTGTTCCCACCTCTCTCTCTCTTCGCGAGCCTCTATCCCTTCATTCTCCAAGGAGCTCACGCTGGAGAACCACAGCAACGGAGCTCACGATCTCCACGAAGCTCGCCGGAGAAGCGGCCAACGTCGATGGCCTCATCCAGATCTGCAACAAAACGGCGCCGGCGTCTCGACCTGCAACTCCGTCCGCCGCCCTCTTTCCTCTACCTTGCCTTCGCCAACGGTGGCTCCCGGATCTGCAACTCCGGCCGTCCGCCGCCCTCTTTCTTCTACCTTGCCTGTGCGAGCTCTCTCTCCGGCGACGATGACGATCGGAGGAAGCGAGGCGACAATGATGTTGTGTTTGCTATTTTTTTAATAATTCATACTATGGGTATTGTTTGTATTTTTGTTTTTTTTTTTGTTTTTGTTATTTTGGCTTCATTCTTTGTAAAAATTTTATATCATATTTTCATTTTTTTTCGTAAATTTTGTATAGAAAAAATGTATCCAAAAAATTCTCGTCGGAAAATTGGACGCTTTCGGCAAGTTTATGATGATCCCAACGAGCTTTGGGTGATTCCAGCGTAAATTTTATTTCTCCGGTAGAACTATGCAGTTTCCAGCAAGATTTTGAATTTTTCGACAAACCATTGATTTTTCGGCGAATCATTGAGGACGAAGAAGGTATAGTGAGGGTAATTTCGAAATTCCAAAAAAATAATAGTCATGTGCTGGGCACATGTCTCCATTTTTGGAATATTCCGTTAACTTTAACCGAAATTTTGGACGTAAACTTATCTGATATAGTTTAGGGTAGCCAATAGTTACAAACTAAACTTCAGGGTAGATATGTGTAATTTTTCCTTAAAGTTAATTATAATGATAAAAATGAAAGTTTTTAGAGGATAGGTTTAAAAAAAAAAAATTATTGTGACGTCTATTGTCAATTTTATGTGATAGATCGTTTTGGGAATTTATTTTTCTTGGTGTATGTTGAATGATTTTTTTGGAAGTTCTTTATTTCTTGTTTAGTCTCTTTGGTATGCTGGATGATTTTTTTTTTTCTTCCTCGTTCATATTATTTTTTTCCTGTTTAGGTTTCTTGTCTTTTGTTTTTGGATTTTTTTTCTTGGTGTATGTTGGATTTTTTTTTTTTTTTGGAAGTTCTTTTTGTTCTTGTTTAGGCTTTCTTGTATGCTGCGTTCTTTTCTTTCTGCGTTCATATATATATATTTTTTCCTGTTTAGGTTTCTTGTTTTTTGTTTTTGGATTTATTTCTTGGTGTATGCTGAATATTTTTTGTTCTACATTTTTTCTTAAAGAATTTATGTTCTACATGTTCAACAGCTCACTTTGCAGGGTTTTTAAATATGAATTTCGACACCTATCATAAGGTTATATGTTTTTTTTATCGAAAAGGACTGATATTTTGAAAGGTTTAAAAAAAGACTGATATTTTTTTTTTAGTTTCAAAAAAGGACGTATTATTAATCAGAGAAAATTAATTACACTTTTTGTGTAAGAGTCCTTCCTTAATTACATTTGGCAGAAAATGTTATTATTAGGTCATGTGTTAAACACATGATCAATTTTTGTAAAATTTCAAAAATGTACTTTATTTTACTATTCTTCTTCAACCTAATTTCTCATTAAAAAAAAAATAGAATCGCTGAAAACTTCATATGGTTCCCGAAAAATTCATAGTATCGCAAAAATTTCAAAGTGTCACTAAAAAATATAACCAAATTTCTTTTGAGTTGATTCTTTTTATTCATAAATGACATCTGTGTTGATTCTTTTAATTTATGAACACAAAATTTTCATAAACATCCAATGGCATCACAAAGATTGGACTTTACAAATTCTAATTTACAAAAATTTCAACAACAAAACTCTCAAATCTATACCATCAAATCTGAAGTAAATCTGGCACGACAACCAACTCTTTTTCATCATCATCGTCATCATATTTGAAGCAAACTAATCCATCAAGACCAACTATGGTTGTAGATCTGGACACGAATTTATATCGATCTCTTTAACAAAGGAGAAACGGTTGAGGACGAGGGTTTCGACAGTGGTGGAGGAAGTCCAGATGGGCTGTTGGTGTTCTCCGATGGTAACTTTTACATAGATGGAGAGAGGAAAAAAAAAATCATATCTATGAAAATTAAGGGGTAATTTAGTCATTTTGTACTTCAACTAATGATGTTGATGATAAAAGGACTCTTACATTCTATAGGGTAGCGTAAAATTACGAAAACAAGTTTAGAATTTTCAATTGTTGAAGGTGATAGGTAAAATGGGTTCTCCCCGTAATTTTTTCAATTAATTGAATCGGAAGATAACAAAATAGAGATGAAATCTAGAAATTGTAAACTAATCCAACTTGACACGCCTGAAAAAGAATCCAAAAATCTACCTAAAACATAGGCCACGAGTTTGTAAAATCTCACCTACGTCAAACTCAACACCAACTAATTGAATTGTTACTGAAATATCTTGAATGATCAAACCGAAGACACCGTTAACTTTCCCTAACCTGAAGAGCGTCAATAGATTCGCGAATCAAACTCCACTATTACCTCATTCCAACCAAAACCAACAATCAATTCTAACACATCCTTAATTGCCAAAGCCTCTACCACCACAACTTCACAACAAGCCTGAATGACCACAACCAAACTCGACCTGACCAAAACTGTCATCTTCATCAAGAGAAAGACCATGGGCATACATGATACAAACATGCATACCAAAGCCTACACACAAACGAAAACAACAGACAAGTGAGCCCCAAACCCACTCTTAAAACACAACATTATTTCGATTATTCCAAATACCCCATGCTACATAGCTAATGAGAGAAATGAGTGCATAATCCTTCTAAGACATCCAACACATAAACCACTCTAACATATAGTTCCACCACACTACAAAAATTTCTATTTTTGGTGACAACAAAAAATAAGTCGTTGCCATGAGTTAGACTTAAAAATAATATCATTGAGCTGATATGAATAAAAACTCAATGATGATAAAAATTTGGGCTTTTATACTTTTGGCAACAACTGTTCTGATGCATAAATCAATATTTTTCTGTGACAAACCAGATCTAATCATGCACATGAGATTTTCCTATGACAAGACATTCAGTTACAACCTGATTTGACTCTAAAAATTGGACCGAATATTGTGCTAGCATGATGTCGTGTCCATTTCGTGACTCTTCCACATGACAATCTAATGACGCGACATGTGTTGGACTCGAGATCTTGTTGGTGAAGAGACTCGGGTCCGGATCTTCAGGTTGGATCCTTGTGTCTCTGGATATCTTGGCTGAAGCCTTGGGTTTCTAGTTCTATTGGATGGAGTATTGGGTCTCCAGCTCTCTTGTCTATAGTCTTGGGTCTTCCGCTCTCTTGGCTGGAGTCTCGGGTCTTCGGCTCTCTTGGCTGGAGTCCAATACCAAAAAACACCCCGACCTTACTCTCGCCTGGATTGAAACAAGAATAGCAAGCAATTTGTTCTTAGCAAAACAAATGCAAGCAGTTGTTAGCCAAACAAATGCAAGCAACTCAAAGACAAGATGTAGGTTTGTAGTGAAAATCTAGAAATAGGAAGGGTAAGAGACACCCTGACCTTACTTTCGACTGGACTTCATCGGTAAAATAACAGCAACAACAACATCATCAATTTAAAAAGATTCTTCTCAAATTTTCTCTTCTTCTTCTTGTTGTGGTTTATCACCAGATTTCTAAAACATACAAAACACAACAAAAGAAAACCAAGAAATGACATAAAAACGTGAATAAAAATCAACACAGCTAAAGAAAAATATCGTAGCTACGACGGCGGAAGAAGATAGCAGCGACGATGGAGGAAGACAGCGGCGACGGCAGAGGAAGACAACGGCGACGGTGGAGGAAGACGTCGGCGACGACGAGCTCTTTCTCTCGCGAGCTCCGCTTGAACATGATAATTAGAGAGAAAAGAGAAGAACGAAAGAAGAATTTACAGAAAGAAGAAAGTAAACGAAGTCTTTCAGAGAGAAGAGAAAAAAGAAATTTGACATAAGTTTTGTATTCTAGGGGTTTTAGTCGTAGTGAGCAACTTACGAGCATGTTGCGAGCAACTCGCGTGAAAGTAGTGAGCAATTAGGAAGCAAAAGAGAGACGACACCGTTTCAACTCAAAATGTTTTCAAAAATTAGGTTTCTATGTTTACGGTTAGCGAGCAATTTGTGAGCAAATCTTTGCTCGCTAACGTTGCGAGCAAGTTGAGACAGTAACATAAAAATTAATTTTAGGCGCCAAATAATTGGGAACCCGAAATGTTGCGAGGAATTCGCGAGGAATTCGATAAAAAAATTAGCGAGTTAAAATCTTTCTGACAATTTTCTCGCTAATTGCTCGCAAGGTTTTGCTCCCAACTTGCTCACAAGTTGCTCGCAAATAGCGACCAAAAATATTGCTCGCAAAAAACCTGTCTTTTGTAGTGGTCTCTGGTTTAGTTCGCTGGAGTCTTAGGTTTCTGGCTCGCTTCGTTGGAGTCTTGGGCTTCTGGCTCGTTTCATTGGAGTCTAAGGAATCTGCTGGCTGATGAGGTCTTGAGATCTAACAGGGGATGTCTTGATATTTGAGCATGTGATGTCTTGTGATCTTGAAGCCTTGTGATCTCGAAGTCTTGTGATCAAGCCTCGTGTCTGGATCGTCTGGATGAATTCTTGTGATCCTGTCTTGTGGTCTTGTGTCTGAATCTTCTGAATGAAGTCTTGTGATCCTGTCTCGTGGTCTCATGTCTGGATCTCATGGTCTTGTGATCTAGATGTCGTGGTCTTGTGATCAGGATGACGTGGTCTAGATCTTGTGTCCGGATCTCCTAGCCTTGTGATCTATTGTTCTTGTGTACTCCTAGTCTCGCAGTCAAGGTCTTGTGATCCTACACACACGAACGCACCTTTACGCGGAGTCCCGGATGTGTGTCCGGGGGACCGCCTCTGGAGTGAGAATTATGATCTTAACACAAGTATGTAATCATAACTTTGAAGATTCAAAAATATTTGAAGAACTTTCGAAGATCAATGAAGAACTCGAAGAACGGTTGAGAGGTTTATGTGTTCTCCAAGTTCAAGAATGAAGAATTAACCCATTTTACCTTTGGTGGGAGGTTATACTTATAGGTCTTCAACTCACCTAATGACACTCATTTGATGACGTGGTGATGTCTGATTGGTTATGAGTTCATGGTGGATCTCATTCCAAAAATGGGAATAAAAATGTTACTTTGATTGTGCATAATAGGATTTGAACCTTGGAACTCTAGGTTTAGATGAGGCTACTCTTACAACTTGAGCCATAGCTTTCTTGTGTTCACTTGCTTCCTTTTTTTATCTTAAGGATTGTTTTTGGCTTCTTGTCCCAAAATTCGGTTCACAATTCTGATCCGACCCGAGACCATATTTATTATTTAACTCAGAATTTGGTCTTGTCCATGTGTCAAGATTGGACTTGATGAGCCACGTGTCATCTCATCATTTGTTGTTTTTATTTCTGATTTTTTTGTGTATAATCACAACCAATTATTGACTTTCCGTGACAAGATAGTGGTTTGAGTGTGATTGACTGTCGTAGAAAGTGAAACCTTTGAGACCCAATCTATTCTTATAAGATAGAATAAATAGACATTGTAGGTGAAGATGTTCCACGATTTTGGGTTCGACCCCACGTCTTGGGCATCATATATATATCTCAACATGACGGCTAGCCAAACTGACTCGTACTGGAAGATAGTCTGACATAATCGTCCATATAAAGTGTATTAGGGTCTGTTTAGTTATGAACTATTAACAATTGTTTAAAGAAAAGTGGAAAACTTGTTTAGTTGAACGATTATTTATTTGGAAAACAAAAAAATTAAAACTGTTTTCTTGTTTTCAAAAATAACTTAAAAATGGAAAACCGTTTTTCTTTTTAAGTTTTTTAAATAGAAAACTCATTTTTCCGCTACCCTTTTTGACATTTTTTGTGCATAAATTTTTAATATACCAATTTAAAATTAATTCTACCTTACATCGTTCTAATTTGAACATGAAATAATACAAAATAGAAAATGTTACAACTTAACAAATTTTCCATATAGATCAGAAAACTGAAAATGAAAACTGAAAACGAAAACTATTTTCTACCAACTAAACGGACACTTACCTTTCCTTGCACACGCGATTTCCAAATCGACTTCCAAAGCTCAAAACTGAAAGCCTCCAATGTTAGAACCAAGAATAAATTATAGGAAAAATTACAGTCAACCCATATGTACTTGTCATCTTTGACATCTATCCCCCTACAACTATTAGCTTGACACTGAGCCCCTTAGTACTTGGCAAAGTACTATTCCGTCAGTAAAACCTAACTGAAATACACACTCTCTCCTCACATGCATGACACATGCCTAATTATTTTCTTAAAATACCAAATTTATGGAGAGATGATGTTATACAGTGAAAGAGTGAGAGATAAAACTAAAGGAGAGGGCTAGTGTTTGTTTGGTTTTTTTAAATTTTTAAATTTTTTATTCAACTTAAAGGCTTGTTTGGTTTCAAAAACTCAAAACTAGAAGGGTATAATAGTCATTAAAAACAAAACTAATGGTGTTATGAACAGAACAGTAATTTGCGAAGTACTGAGTGTCAAGCTTGAAAGTTTTAGGAAACTAGAAATTAAAGGTGACAAGTTTTTTTTTTATTAACCAAAAGTGACAAGTACATATGAACTGATTGTAATTACCCCTAAATTATACCCGCATCAAATTTTATACCTACCGATTTATTATCCTTGATCAAAAATCTACAAAAGGGATATAAAGGATAACACTTTCTCCTCAACCGAAAAGAGTCTTGAGATAATGCGAAAATTAGCTAATTTTCGCACGGGGGCATGAGTTCGACCCCCAGTGCTAGGTTTTCATAGTTTGATTCCTTTAAAACTAGTGTTGGTTTGGTCACCTCCTCTAGGCTCTAACACAACCCACAAAACAACATATAAAGCCCAAAGCCCATTATTTTTTCATATAGTTTTATTATATATATTAGACAAATTTTCCCCATATATATATTTTTAAATCCTTATATTTTAATGAGTCAATTATAATTTTGAACACTTTAAATATATTTGTAACAAAAGTTACTATTACAAAATATTATAAACTCAATAAAAATATTCAACACATAATAAAAAAGAGCATTCACACATGTATTTTATTTACATGTATTTTTTATGTATTTAACATAACTAATTAAAATGTTTAGGTTAATAAATAAATATTTTTCAATGTTATAATATAATTATGTTTAAACTGGCGCCTAATGTAAACACGCAATTCTTTTTTGTGCGGTCCCCCGTCACGACCTCCAAAATTAAATGGAATAAGTTTCGAACCTCGCCGAGATCGTTTAGGCTTCAAATCAGCATCATAAGAATAGTAATTTAACCATCCAAATCAATTTTGCGTGTATTTTCAATACACGCTACACGGTAAAATGAAATCACTTAGACACTGCAAAAAATATACGAACCTAACAAGATGACTTCCGAAACTATTTGAGCACGTTCGTCTAGTCAAAAATCAATTCCAAGTACATTTTCCATTGTAAGACCTAAGTGGGAAGTCCGCTTTACTAAATCTCAAAGATCACGAAATGATATCAGCACTACATCATCATGGTGACATCATCGCCACCTCGGCGTGGGCACATGACATCATCATGTTCAAAGCATGACATCATCATGCCTATTTTGCCACCAGTCACAACGTGACACATCGTCCTTCTCATTCACTCATTTTAAGTATGAATACATTATCAAGGGATGAGATATAGATTATTTTTTGGATTTTTAGATTCATTTGTTTCATTTTCACAATTTGAACTCTCAATTTTCTTTTTAAATTTTCTCTAATATTCGTTGATTGTCCAACGGTAAGAATCCCTTATTCTCACACCCGAAGCGAAATTCGAGCCCTACTTTACTTGGTGGATGGTCCCGACTCAAGTGTGAATTAATCTATGTGTGCTTAAACGACTTAAATGTGCTAACCATATAATTGATCGCGGCCTTAGCTCGGAAACCTAACGGTAAACTAGGGGTGTTCAAAAAACCACCGATTCAAACCAAAAGAACTTATAGCAGATTGATTTTCTATCAAACCGCAATTAACGGTTTATTAAGCGGTATAAAAAAATTTCAAACCGCTCAAACCGAACCAATCACCATATTTATA
>JAYMTA010006077.1:0-10757 GCA_036897625.1 Pelargonium cotyledonis | reverse complement strand
TCTTGTTGTAGCGCCGGAGAATCCCGTCGCTAAACGCCAACTACAGCTCCAAACGACGTCGTACCGTTTTCGCACCAAAATTTTTTTTGGCAGGTTCGCTCCCGCGCTTTCAACGACGGATTTTGTCCGTATCTGATTCCGTCGCTGTTAACGTATTTTCTTGTAGTGTATATAGAAGCTCTCAGACACATCTGGGGTTTGAAAAGCTAGAATCTAAGCCATAAGTGAGCCTAAAAAAGACTCAACTTCACCACCGACTAATCATGCATTGACACGGGACAAAGATTAAGGTAAATATAACTACTCGTCTTCATAAGAGGTGAGTATCTTTATGGCTACTGTTCAAATGCATGTACGTATTTGATACGTCAATCTAGATGCACAAGCTGTGTACAGTATTATAAGATTGCTTATATGTTCTCCATTAGATTTGGAATAGATTTACGAAAAAAACTATGATAATTTTTATAATAATAAAAAAAAAACAACGGTTACATTTTTTATCTGCATATTTTATCACTTTCGGCCACTCAATCAATCGCCATACTATATATCTTATAGGGTCGGTGGAAGAAGAAGAAATATATATAAAGAAATCTCAGTCCGATCTTTGTTAATATATATTATCGTTTTGCCGGTTAAAACCCTAATTAATTATTATGCTGATCCTATAGCCATACATGTTGGAAAAAACTAATAAACCTATACGTGATCAATTTTGTTTTCGGTACCAATTTTTCCCAACTAACGTACTATGAGACTTTCAGCATCTACATCGTTTTGTGTTTGTGGCCTATCATACACTGTGCAGCAGCCGAGGAGGCTGATTATGTTTATAGTTGATTTGCTATTTTTTCTCCTCTTGACGAGAAACAGTTTGCTGATGTCGTCCATGATAGCTCATATGTTTTTACTTTATATGATTATATTAGTTATTCAAACTACTTTAAATGTTTTATACTAAATAATCAATTCATATCAAAGTTTGTTGAATTAAGCGGTTTGTGAGGTTTTAAATTCTTTTTTAAGTTTTAAGTTTGAGAATTTTTATCCGACACGAGATTGTATACCTCAACTCATAAAAAAATGAAGCAAATTAGTTGGTTGTTAAAAATGTTTTTAAATTGCATGTGAACAAAATTAGTCATTTTGATTGCATTGTCTTGAAAAATGGATTAAACAAGTATTATCCACAACTACAGTGCTTGACTTCAAATTCAAGCTACATCTTCTACACAACTTTCATTATATATTCATCATCTTTACATTGGAAATGGAAGCTATTTAGCTATGTTTTGATTTCTCTCTTAAGTCCTAATCATTGTCTGGGACAAATACCAAGAAGATATTGGCAATTTGGTAGACAGAATATTATTAATGGTTAATAATTCATATATAAGTTATTAACTAAAATAGAAAGTGGAGCATATTTATTTCTCAAAATGGATATTTGAAAAATAAAATTTATTTTTAGCGAGTAACCAAAACTAGTATTTATAAAATAATATCGGAACAGCTCTCATCTGGGCATTTGATCTAGTGGTATGATTCTCGCTTTGGGTGCGAGAGGTCTCGAGTTTGATTGTTGAAATGCTCCCTTTTTCTTTATTTTTTTCAAGTTTTCTTTCTCTAAATTCTATAATGCTTCACTTTCATTTTGAACTTGAAAAAGCCGTAGCTCTAAAGTGCCACATTGTTAGCATGAAATCTAGTTATGTTTTGCAATCTACCATGTCTGGTTGTCCCACATCGGTTGCGGATGTGACAATGATTGGTTTATTGCGAGGTCGGTTTATAATGTAAGATATGTAAAGTCTCACCTTTTAAACTACTTTTTCGTACTCGAAGGTCTAATAGCACCCAACATTGTTATCTTGCCTATGAAAGATTTTCTTTAAAGTTAATTTCTAACGTTATTTAGCTATATATGTTACAAAATGTAATGAAAATCTACTCTCAGACAGGTCACTGAAATTGGGGATGCATCTATGCTGGTTGCAATTCAGACATATGATCCATCTTTGTTATGTGTCCTCTGATCCTTAGTTCGATCTCTAATGGAAACTCGAAAAATTGAAGAAATTATGTACTGTTTTGGTGCTCATTTGGTCCCGAATCCATCCGACATTAGGCGAGCATAGATAAGTTCATTCCACGTATCCGGCACTCCCGGTAAGCACCAATGGCTGCAATCTTGTGGAGCATCAGCAGACGTCCCTGGCTCGCGATACTTCGAGGGGTGCGCGTCTTTCCTAAACTCTGATAGAAACGTGATGTTCAAAAATTGGACCTTCATGTTCCTATGTTCCATTTGTTTGATTACATCGGAAATGTCCTGGTTATTTGACGGCTCCGGTTCCAGATCTTTGTAATTAGTATCTGGTTGTGTGTCCAAATCACACCTCCCCCCTTCATTCCATGTCCCATTCCTGCATAACTAAAAACTTAGACTTGAATTCACTATGAATATTAAGTAAAATGGAGTTTCTTGGAGTACTTGTTAGAGAAATTGCCTGTAGTGAACAGGAGAGTAGCTCCGGAAGAACAAGTGTGTTTTGTCGGGATCCAAACTTTCCGTTGCCCATGTTTTCCAAGTTTGAAGGGATTTCCGAAAAGCTTCTGTTATATTCATCGTCTTGTTTACTTCCCCTCCTTCCTGAAAATATATTCCCCTAAAACACCAAAAACAAGTGTTTAAACGTCTGTTCAAAACTACATTATGTAATAGCAAGTACCCTTGTGGTATTTTTCAAGTTGTAGCGATCTTGTCACACATGCGACAAGATTGTTACAACTTAAAGAGGTAAAAGCTCGTACAACTTAGTGGTTTTATGGACATTCCACCAATGGCCGCCATTGAACACCAAAACATTCGCTCCCACCCATTTCCTGGCGTACCAATGTATCCTATCGATCTTAATCGTTGATCGGATTTCCTTGGACGAGTTCCTCGGAGGCCGGCCCTTAACCACCAAGTAAGGTACCCTATAATACTCCACCGTGAGGTTGTAGTCTTGAAATCTCATGGAGAGGAAGCCTTTGTGCTTCGATATAGGTTTCCCATTTTCTTCATACACACTAGACCGGTTGGTCACAGCTTGTGCAAGCATGCACAACATAGATTCCCACTGGTTTCTTCCTATGGAATCACCCGCAAACACAATCCTCCCGTTGCGACTTCTCTCCAGAAGCTCACTCGCATTGAATCTGAACACATCTCAATAAATAAAATCATGCACAAAACATAAAGTCTAATTTTTTTATCAGCAAGCGTAACAACCGAGCCTCGAACTTGAGACCTAAAGAGAAATAAGAGCCAAACATGAAGTCTAATTAGATAGGACATGCATGGGCACAAACCTTGGAAGAGCACAGCCATTTGGTTGCCATCTCCATTTGAGATACTCCGAGTCCTCGCGTCCACTCCGGTGGCAGCGAAAGCCCGGGTCGAGGAGCGAGCAGTTCTCGGTGTACATTTGAGATGGGTAGGTTTGGTCCTGAACCCATCTGCCATTTGAGTAATCACAAGCTGTTGAGATTGGCTCTGTAATGTTGTTTTTGCAGAGGGTTTGGGAGAGGAAATCCAAGTGCAGAAGAGAGAGTGGCTGGAGAGGAATGAGAAGATTCAAAACAACAACAGAGCAGATAAAGATTGCTAGAAAAGAGAGTGCATATTTGATTTCAGTCTTGGTTCTGATGGAGGAGTTGGAGGAGGAGACAAGTTGCAGCATTTGGAGATTATTGGGTTGAGGATCCATGAGAAGAGGAAGGAGAGGACTTGTACAAAAGACAGAGGATGTTGATTTTGCTAGGCTAATTTTAGAGAGTATTAGGACACATGGGTTACAATTTTTTTGGCTTATTGGTAACTGAAACTGAGATGTAACATAGCAAAAAGCTGTATCTGTGTCAACAATGCTGGATTTGAATTTAGTTGCTCCCATTTCTTCGGAGCGGTTTCAAAACAATAGAGCATAAATTTACTTATTTACACAAAATATTGGGCTTTGAAATTTAAATTTATGCCCATATCTAAAGAGAACTAAAGATAAATATCATATGGATAAGAATATACTGAATTTAAATATTGTAATTTTACTCAAACGACATGTCGTTTTCGGGACATGAAGTGTAGCGGTAAACCCTGAACATTTTGATCTCAGGAATCTACAGTCTTCTGTACAGAGAGACAGTTCGCCAGAAACACTAGCCGGAGCAACACGTCGCCGGTATCGCTTTTCTCGCTCTCTCTGAAGCAATTCATCGAACAGTTTCTTCAACCATTAGCTTCTCGGTTGATCTAAGAAATTGCAATAGCTTAATTTCGGGGGAAATTGGAAACAAGTTGAAGGTGGTGTTCAGGAAAGTGTACGATTACATTCGCCACGATCTCAAACATATCGCATTCCGTTCATGGTTTCTGGAACGAGCGATTCTTGAAGTGGTTATAAGAAAGATGATAGCAACTAAGCAGAGACAGTGCGACCAAAGAGGACGAACCTACGACATGGGAGGATCTCGGTAAGCTACCTAAGATTTAATCTCATGTTTGTTTGTTTGTATCTGAAAGATTATTCATGGATTCTTTGGTGTGTACCTGTTCTGGAGTACTTTTTAATTGAACAATTGTAAAATTAGTGACAAAGATTGTGAGCTAATGAGCCTTGCAATGCTTTGATTGCCAATTGTTGATTCTCCTCTTAATGTAAGATCTATACAGTTAGAGAAAACTACAGTGACATCAGAAATCCAATCCGACTTAAAAACGAACCAATCATTCCAATTTTGGGTCAGTTTGGATTTATCCTATGAAAATGCAGATTGGATTGGAAATATTGGCACGAATCTACACATTTTACACTAAAATCTAATCCGAAATCCAAATTGACACCTCTAGATATATGATATGAGTATCATTTTGTTCAGTAATATTTGGTTTTTGAGTCTTTTTAGATATCATATGTGAGGCCTGTAAATGTTTTGATCCCCTAAAGGTAATTGAAAGTTGAATCAATGTGGAATCATATTAGACCTTTTTGCAAATATTAATGACAATTTTGTTAATGATTGACTTTCTCCCGTGTTTTAAACAAACTCGTGTGATTATAAGTAACTTTTTGAAAGAATATTATTGAGACAGATGACACTTAAAAGAAGATAAAGGGAGTAATTGTTGTAACTTTTAACAACAATTATTACTGGTTAGTACAATGATTTTCAATCTTGTAAGACAGTAATGTATCTCACCTCAAACTACGTACTTGAAGGCCTAACTTCTAAATTCAAACAATGCATGTTATCAGTTTTGATTTGAATTGCTGGTTCTTCTTACACACGGTACTTGGCCTGCCACTTCATGTAATTATCCTACTGTTAGTTTCTTGTTTGTCCTGAAGGTCTAAACTCTAAACTAATCCCATTTGGAAATGGTTGCAAGGTTTCATTGCAACTAAAATATTGTTTCCTGGTCTATCAAAATAGAGAAGTAAAAACACAAACATGTTTGCTTTCTTAATTTTGAAAATACAGACACGTTTGTTTTCTTAGTTTTGAAAATCATTAAATATAGGGATAATATCTGTCATCATTTTTTATTTCATTTTTGGAACTCGTTGATATCTATGGCTAGCAATAAAATTGATAGCTGTTGCTGCCAGAGGAGAAATGGAAGAAGAGTGTGTACAGTGTGTGAACATGAATGAAGCTTCTACATATAAAGTGCTCTGAGAAGTTATATTCAAGGGTTCAAGAAGGCGTCCAACAAGTCATGGAGAAGGAGAAAGAAGGGTCGAAAGCTCGACAAGATGGTCACACACCCAAAAACTCAACTTGGCTCTTATAGCTCCATTGTTACTGTTGAGAACTAAGAGAATAAACATGACAATCTTCCATCAGTTGTTGATACAAGTTGAGAGTTTCTCTATGGCTCTATTAGAAATCAGCAGCAAGGTTTGTCAAATCCCATAGTTTTTATTATTGCTGTAAGCCATAATTGGAGCATAATGAATGTATGTCACGATCATGTGTACATATATTATCTCTTCTAGATACTAAAATCCATTTCAAGTGTGAACTGTTCTGCCACATGATTTGTGCCTTTTAGTTATACTTCAATGGTAAAATTATCTGGTACGACTATTTGCTTCATAAACGAATAACTATCTGTGTATGGCTTAGTAAATGCTGCCTGCTTTATTTCCTCTCTGGCCTCGGCAAAAATAATATAGGTTAGTTATCTGAGTAGCACAAACAGGAGGTTCTGAAAAGGAGGCAGTGCAATTTATGTAAGATATAGGCCATAATTTTTATCATCCATCTGAAGGTTCATTAGCAACTGCTGTTGGTACTTGTGGAAGTTTTTCAGCCTTGTTGAACGGTAAATAATTACAAGCTTTACTTATAGTTGAGGTAGAATATTGTTATGCTTTTTACCTCCTATAATTTCTTTTAATTTTTGTTATTTTTCTCCCTCAGCTTGATACCTATAATATATGAAAGATATTTGGCAGTCAAATGATTCTTTGTTAGGATGTCAGGCAAAAATATTTAGTTTCAAGAACCTTCTCTGGAAGGCCCAATTCTTGATTGTGTCTTGTATTTAGTTGTTTTGTTAAAGTAGAAGAAAAACTGGTGAATTCTGTGCTAACTTGTTTTGCATGAAGCAATTGTGCGACCTTTTGAATTGGAACTTCTGTTTGATCCACTAATTTCGACGAAATGGGCAAAGGACTTCTTCAGTCCAATTTGTAAGATTCTTCATCGTAAAGTTACTTTACTTCTTTGTGGGGGATTATTTTGGCCTTCGGCAGGATCTTGGGAATCTGTGGGGCTGAACTTTTGGAGGAACTATCAATTTAACATTGAACCAGATGTGGCAGAATATGGATTGTTGCTTGTGAGAAGATGTTTTGGTGGACAAATTAGGTTTTGTTACTTCTATAAGTTGTGTGGGTGACTACTTGGATTCTAGGGATACACTGTAACGAGATAAGGAAGTGAACATGACTAGCACGATGTAGAGAGTAAAGAGAGGTCCTCAAGGTCCCACGACAGGAAGTTGAGTACTACTTTTGTCCCATGGCACTTGTTAGCGAAGCTTTCATCCTTGATCATGAGGGATATTATTGTGTGGTGCCACCTAGCCCTTTATAGTTCGTACTATTTTGAGGAAGAGCTACTGTTTTGTTGGGCTTCTCTGTCAAGTCATATCCTTGGTGGGGTTGCCACAAACCAGCTGCTGCCTCCTGAATCACTGGGTTTTGCTTTTGCCTTTGCTTCTGATTTTTTCTTGGACATGGATCTCAATGTAAGTCTTCTGTCTTTGCATGGTGCTTAAATTAGTTCCCAGTTTCCAACTTTTCAGATCTTATGCAAATCTTTGATGGAGCCTCTCTTGCACTAGGAATCAAGAAGATAATGCATATGTCTCTTGTTTCAAAAGGAGAGGCAGACATTTGTTGTTTTTTTATAGTGATTAATCTACAAGGATACATATCTTTCCAAATTATAATCTCTTTTACTTGCTTTTATTAAAATTTAAGGTTCTTGTAATCAATTATTCTATAGTTGATTAGAGCTGTCTGTGTTGATTTTTAACATCTATGCTTGTATATTTTCCTCAGGAGATCTTGCTTGATTGAAGAGACCCAAGGAGTCACATTGATAGGACAAAAGGTAAGTGGAATGAAGAATGGTCACATGATCTTTCTATATTAGTACTGTACTGAGGCATGTATGGGTTGAATTATTATACAGGAGTCTCTTTAGTACTTTTTTTTTTTTTTTATCTCTTTAGTACTTTGATTGGCCACTACCTCCTCAAGCCCAATGATAAACAGCAACACATATCTGACGACCCTCTTCCCACTTGTAGAGCCACTAAAACATTGGAGGCCATGTCTTGCAGAGGTCAATGCCTCAATGGCTATATCTTGGTGTCTGAATCTTGTGGACCTCAGATCATTCACTTTTCACTGCATTTCATTATTTGCACAGGTAAAGTATTTTCTCAATACCTTTTGTTGATTCACCTGCCTTCCATATTATCATTAGAAGATCTTTCTCTCACTCGCTCACTCACATGCAAGTTGTATGCTACACATCAAACTAACTAGCTGAAGAAACCATATACTAGTCCCTAACTAGCTACTCTGTTCTGACTAACATGTTGTCTCTGCTATGGTGTTTGGCTGGCATATGAAAATTAGGTAAAAACCTGTGTCTCACAGTACACTATAATTGTTGATGATGGGTCAAATCTTTCATGGGTTATGGAGTCTCTTGTTGTCATATGTATAAAGAGGATAAGGGTTAGGTCATAGCAGGATTGACATTTGTAAGGTTGCAGAGAGCTACTGTTTCAGCAACAGTCCACTCCGGGGTCTAATGGTTGTTTAATAATGATGTGTTACTGTATTATGGCAGGAGTGGATTCTGTACCTAGTAAACAACCCACTTATCTGATGGGTTCAAGCAGCAAGACACTGAATGAAGAAGAAGAAGCAATGATAGTAAGGAACAGAACTTAAATTTTTTCCTGTTCTGGTTTGATAAAGATAAACCTGGAGTGGCACTTATTGGGACTTGGGACCTTGAACATCTCCACATGAGATAAGGTGTGACTGAAATCATGAATAGCATGAGGAAATTGGATGGTTAATAAACACGTTCGTGTTGGGTTGTGTAGCACACAAACAACCTTCAACACGAGCACGATTTGTCGGTTCTAGTTTACATATAAGGTGGTTAGGCCCTTAAAGTTTGAGGCTTGCTTGTTGAGATATAATGATCTCTCAAGCCCAATTATTCCACAACCTTTTGGGACCATTGTGAAGCATTGGGCAGGACTAGGCATATGGGGATGATTTCAAGCACGTTTTATTAGCAAAAAAGTGTACAGCTCAACTTTGAAGTTTTTTAGCCTTCAAGTCATGGCCAACAACTGGAATCAAATCATGCATGTTTGGTTATTGCAATGAAAAGTTGAGATTTTTACATGAATTCAAATAGTTTGGTTGGTTCTCTACTGTCTTCCCAAACTATGCTAGCTTCTCCTGTTTAGGAAATTTTTTATCCTTAGAGCTCAATATAGTGGGCTAGGCTTCAACTGGTATTTGGACCACAAGTACTTTACTGCTGAGAAGCCATTTAGGTCACGTCTAACACGAACACAATACGTGCATATATTGTGAGTTGCAACAAATTTACACTATTCGTTTGATAATGAAGGGAATTAATTATTAATTAACAAGATTGTGCTTTCTTTTTTCTCTAATGAGCTAAAAAAAGCTTGTTAGCTACAAGGACACAAGACTCTAGAAAAATGAGGAAAATGACTGTTACGGTTACCTTGGCTGTCACCCAGCAACACCATACTATCTTAGCTCACAGCTTCTCTCTCTCATTTATGAAAGAAAAATCTCCAGGCAGAATCCTAACAGTAACCCAAGTAGATTCCTCTTCTCTTTCACTTCAACACTCTGATGACGTCATCAACCTCCCTTTTGGGTCCCCCACTATATATCCTCTCCCAAACCTCAAAACTTGGTTTCTCCAAAATAAAATTAAAAATTAAAAAAAAAAATTTAAGAGTCTTTTGTTTGATCCATTGATGCCAAGTGTAGAGAGTGTTGATGAAGTCAAATGGGGGGCAGAGATGTCAAATCCACTGATCTTATCCTCTCTCATTTCTCATCTGCTGCTGCTGGTTCACATCTCCACAGAAACTCCCATCCTGCAATATTATTATTATTCACTAATTAATCATAATTAACGACCTAAACTACACCCAAGAGTTGACCACCGTCAATTAATGCTACTGGTAGTAATGAGTGGCAAATTGGCAATCCAGGCTGGAAATGGCTTGTTCGGTGAATAAGGTCAGATACAGTAACAAGTAACAACCAGGAACCAACCTAAGTCAATTACCCACACATTCAAGTCAACACCATTTAATTATCTTTTTTTTCCACTGATTGTGACCCTAATATTATTTTTTTTTTTTGAAAGGACTAATCTGTCTGATTAGAGGAAACAGAATTATAATAAGAGACTAATGACATACCATGTGGTTCGAAGAATAAGGTTGCGGCGAGTAATAGTGGTGGTGGTGGTAGTGGGTCGCGCCCTGGCTCGACACCGAGGACGAGCCATCGGGAGTGGATGGTTCGGACTCGTCGAGCTGGCACTCTAAATTGACCCCAACCAGCCTCAGCCGCTTCAAATTCCCTGCTGGTACTGTTGTCTGGACGATGGACCCGTTGCCTGTCACATTTCACCACGTGCAGCTAATCTCAATCTTATGCAGTGCTAATTTTCTAGTAAAAGACAAATTAAGTTACGGTAGTAACTGGAGTGGTAACTGGTAAAGAGTCTGAGGATTTCCCATTTTTAGCTACAATGTAGTTGTGAATAGAACAAAAACAGAAACCAACGAAGCGCGTTAGGGCCACGCGCCGACCACAGGGAGGGGACCAGGTTGCTGTGATTACTGTTTTCGGTAGTTGCAGACAGGCTCCAACCACATTGCTCCAAACTAATTGGAGGGTGTTTTTCACGCACTTCTATGTATAATTATGGGTACTGCTAATATATATAAATTTAATTTTTTAAAAAATAAGTTAATTGATTAGGATATGTTATGATGTGAACAAATATATACCTGCATGAATACAGTCAGGTTGGTATGGGACTTGAGGCCCATGACCATGACCAGGATGCGTAGGATAAGGATGCGCAGAATAGTACACCCTGGTCCA
>JAYMTA010006076.1:0-10757 GCA_036897625.1 Pelargonium cotyledonis | reverse complement strand
TCCCACAATTTATGTGATGTTCTCATTTTGGGTGGGACCTAATTATTGACTAACAGTAGAGATGTAAATGCTCCAAGATCAGTCAGAACGAGCTACTGTGCACAAGAACGAAAGCTTGATCAAGCGATAAACCTGTCAACGAACTAGGATGAACGCAAATGCATTCACCGAGACGCTTTGCCACATCCATAAAAGCGTTCACGTGCCAAGCGTGAAAGGGGACACCACGAACTGAGAGCCAAATATACCGACCATCCTTGCGTTTAAACCCGGTCCAATCGTAAAAATGGAAAAACCACTGGGAGAGCCAAGCCCAATTCATTTCCTTCATGGAGTTCATCAACAATTCGTCGGAAAATGATAACGCAAATACACGATTGCCCAAAGTGCGCACTGATATCCCAATTGGCCCCTGAGAATTAATTCGGCTGAAACTGATGAGCGGGAAACGGCTAATACGCTCCAACGTAACGAGTATGTAATATTCTTCGTGGCAAACCCTTTACAAACCCTAGGTTGTGAGGCTGAGGTACCCTCAGTTGGCGATGATGAAACACGGGACGGGGCTTGTTTGTGAGGCTGAGAGTTGGAGACTTGAGCAGAATGCAGAGGAGTGTTACCCGAGTTTGAGACTAGAGCCGAAGCATTGACCTTTGATGGTGGAGACCTCTTTGCCCAATCCATAATGAGCCTGCGGCCAGAGAGCATTGCACCATGTAAAATCCGCCGAACCCGATCCGCTTCCTGATGAGAAGTGAATCGCACAAATCCAAAGAATTTCCCAGATCTATTAGGAGTCGATACCACAAAACACTCAGACACGGAGGCTTGACGACGAGCTATATTCCACAGCCAATTTTGGGTCATATTATTTGGAAGATTTCTAAAATACAGGGTGTTCTTATTAGGGGTTGCAACGCGTGGTGGTTCCGATCTCTGACGAACATTCTGATAGCGGCGGCGATTAGGGTTACGGCTAGAATAGCGGCGGCTGCGGCTCATTTATTATTCCACTTATTGGTGAGTTGCACCAAGACTGGAGAGAAATCGTCGAGCGAAGAACAGTGATCGTCAGACAAGCTAAACACAAAGCCCTTAATTTTGAAGAAGGTTTCGAGGGTGCCGACCATGATGTTCTAGAAACAAGTTTATTACAAGCTAACCATATATACCAGAGAGTAGCTGGACAAATAGCAAGACAGATGCGCCTGATGAGCTTGTTCCCATGAACGATATAGACCTATTAATGTAGGAGGGATGCGCAAGTTCAGTGGGAGAGCACCATTGGTTGACCACTACGACAAAATGAGATTTCAATCAAATTGATATGTTTGTCCATCTTAAGATTATCAATTGATAAATATTCAAAGTAAAATTTATTTTCTATACAGAACTCAACTGATTAAGTGTTTCGGAGTTGAAGTCGTTGATACAATTTCTAATTATATTCCACATGTCTTAGAATGAGTCTTAATTTTCTACAAAAAAAAATAAAAAAATTGTTCTAAAATAATAGTTCTTTTTGTATTTTAATAAAAAACTATTATATTTTACTAAATAAACATCATTTGGTTAAAACTCGAGTACTAAATATTGTGTGTCTGACATAGAAACAGAAACTAAGAGTTCTTTTTTTTTTTTTTTGCTAATCAATCACGAGTACATGTAAGACCGGAAGAAGATCCAGAGCAACCGAAGCACAACGATCAGACATAAAATTAGATGCCCCAGCCAAAGAATGGGCCGCTACATTTGCAGACCGCATAACCAAAGAAAACACTACATTCTAGAAATATTTAACCACCCTAACACGAACATAAATAATTAAGCCATACACACTATAAAGCTTGAATCATAACGTGAGATCTGAGATAAAATGTTTGGTATCCCCTTCCAGCATCACATTCTGTCATCCTTTGTCCTTCAGCCAAGCCAATGCCTCATGAGCCAGTCATAGTGTTAGCCACCGTCGACCGTCTCCCCGCCCCCCTCCACTACTTGAAGCCTCCTATCAACCATCTCTTTTCCTCATCTCACACCACCCAGCCCCCATTGTCTTCCCCTTTGGTTCAAATACGTTTTCACATCGAAATTTACCTTAACAAAATCTGTCGACGGTTTATTCTAGCTCCCCGACCCACCACCACCGACCGACTTGCGTCTAAGGTCCACTAATTACTCGATATCCATGGAAGATCTCCACCCCTCATTCGTCTCCAGCCCCACAACCTCATCAGAATCTTTTCTATTAACATTTCAGAACAGATTATTTATGCGTATCTGCACACTCCAACCAACGTATAACGCCATACTAAATAATGTCACACTCAAATATGTGGAGCTCAAATTTTCACCATTGATTGAATCCACTCCCACACCAACGTATGAGCTCACATCAGACTCTTCATAGTTAATAGTATCCACACCCACAGAGCTTTTCTGCAATAGAACAAATAGTTCATGATGCTTTCCTCCGCCTCCCCACACACTGCACACAGGATCTTCCAACCAACTCTGACCACCTACTAGATGTGTTAAGGCCTCTATAGCCTACATGCACTAAGGACGGAGTAACTCCATCTCTCATCCTACATCCATATTAACACGTCCGGAAACGGAATATAACTAAGTGAATGCTTTTGCCTCTATTTGGAAAAAGAACACGCAAATTATGTTCATTCTAGCATTCATCCCTTATATCACTCTAGCGTCATAACGAAGAATACCTGTTGGGAAACCCACTCCTTTGTTCTCCCCAACCTACTTGTCACGAAAGACCCAAATCGTCCTATCATCTCCCACTCGCCATTTAATTTACATCCCCTTTGAATCAACTCTTGAGCCGTTAGAAAGAACCTCCAAGTATAACTCGTATATGTCGCTTAACTTTGCTTATCTCGGCCTTCTTTGATCTAGATTTGAATCTAACTTTTTTTTAGGTTGTTGAGTTATTCCATTTGTTTGAGTTGTTGGGACGAGATCTTCTAAATATAGATCAAATATGTGCTATAAGAATGAGAAAGTAGTATTATTAGGATTTTATTTATTTTGTTTAACCCTTTGGGTTTGATTTTTAATTGCATGAAGTATTGAAAAGATTATGTTTTTCTATTTTAATTCAATATTCAATCTCTTTCCTAAATAAATAAAAATGAGTTTATTTATTTATTTTGTAATATAATTTTTTAAAATAAATATGTGGTACACAAATGACAAAATCATTAATTGATCTATTTGGTTGTGAGAAAATAGAAAGAAAATGACAAAAGTGGGAAAGTAGAAAGAAAGAAAGAAAAAAGACAAAATAACATAATGTTACTGAAAACATGAATTTAACATACTTGGATTTTAAAAGTTGTATTTCAAATACAATATAATATTTAGAAAGTTATATAATTTTAAATGAAAATGTAAGAGTTTTCATTTGAAATTATATGTTTTACCCATGTTTTGATTGTTATTGAATTTGAGCAAATACAAATATTAAGGTTAGCCAAACACTTAATTTGACTCAAATTCAACATTTCAAATGAAATTTTTGTTCTCCAACACACCATAAAAGTTATTTAACTATGATGTTTATGCTGTAACATGAATATTCATACAATAATATATAGTATAAATTATTCAATTTCTTATATTTGTTACATTCATCGAACAATAAAGAATATTATTACAATTTTATTTCTTTTTTAGTTATATATGTCAACAAACCCATAATACCCTATTAGTTATTTGAAATTGAAAATCTTAGAAGAGAAAGCAACTTATACTAAATTTGTTTGAATTACTATAAACATTCTAAATAGTTATTAAACTATCCGTTTTGTTTAAAATTAGTTCATGTACTTGACTTTGTTTTATATAAGTCCAATTATTTTTGAAGTATTTCTCAATAATCCAAAATCCGTCAATTTTGCTCCCGTTCAGGCCTTTTTATTGACTTGCTAAACATAATTTGTTAAAACAAGATGACAAGTAATTTTTTAATGAAACTTATTAAAACATCAAAGCATAAGTGACACATGATGTTGACTTTAGATTACATTTTGGTTCTCATGTGTTTTTCACGTGGACATAAAATCTTAGATGAGAAAGCAATTTATACTAAATTTGTTTGAAATTAGGATAAAGATTCTAAATAGTTCTTGACCTATTCGTTTTATTCCAAATTAGACCATAGACTTTACTTTGTTTTATATAAGTCCGATTATTTTTGAAGTATTTCTCAATAATTCAAAATTCGTCGATTTTACTCCTATCCAGTTCTTCCTATTAACTTACGAAACAAATTAAAATATGTTCACACAAGATGACATGAAATTTTTTTAACGAAACTTATTAGATATCAGGCTAAAGTGAAACATGTTGTTGACTTTTGATAATATTTTGGTTTTCAAATGTCTTTCACGTGACTTGCCAACCCCTTTACCCCCCAAATTATCCAAATTCACGATTTTTTCTTCATAAAAACCTCGAGCTACTTTTATCTGTTACCATGGTCGGCGATGTCCTCAACAATAAAAACACCATACTTTATCATCCTACAGTCGTTTGTCATTTTCTGCCATAGCGAGACCAAATCCATCTTCGTTGACCACCACTCATGCGAAAGAGGTTGTAATCGATGAAGGCAAAGGGTATACGAGAACAACAATGGTTGACCACCACTCAAGCGAATGAGGTTTTCAAAGGCGGTGGTTGACCACAACTCAAAGTTGGAGATCGTTCAAGCTCCTCTCTTCTATGTACTTTTTGCTGATTTTATAATTTTGTTGATCAAGTCATTGAAAATGTGGGAGATTGGTTTGAAAGGATTTTTGCACCTCTATTTAGCAATTGTTTTGAGTATCATGTAAGTTTGATTTGTTGATTTTTGACAAAACTTTATGTTTGGTTACTTCAAAATTTAGGCAAACAAGCAAAAGTTGAAATTTTTAGTTCATGAGAATTTGTGGAAAATCCTTAGAAATTGAAAAAGTGGGTAAGCTAGAAAAGTAGGAAATTAGTTCTTGAATATTTTTTGTTTGATTCTCTTAGAAAGTAATTGAAACTTATATATATGGTTACATGGGAATGAAATATTACTTAGTTTGAGATGAAACATGTTATATTCAATGGGAATGGAAGTGAGGGAAACTGATTCGAATGAATTTCAACATTATTTTGAAAGTTGATTTTGGGCTTTTTAAGAGTTCTCCTGCATGGAGGAAGTTTCCATGGCTTTGACTCCTAGTTAATTTGTAGAAGAAGAATTCGTGGATGAGGTGCTTATTTGAAGAAGAAAAAAATGGTCACACGATAATCACATGAAGACGTAAGAACTTCATAACCCACATCATCTGTCACCTCATAATCTGTAAATAATTTGAGACAAATTTATCCACGTCATTACTACTAAACAAAATTGTTGCTCAGTTAACGGGTGAGACTGACATGGAACAAAATAAATATAAAGGTACTACTCAAGAAAAAAAAAACAGATAGTTCAATGTCTTTTTATGATCTTTATCCTTGAAATTAAAAGTTTAAGTACTAATTTAACATTGTCAAAGTTTCATGTACTAAATTGAGAATCGGACAAATGTTTGTGTACCAATATGTGACATTATTCTCAGCATCCATAAGATATAAGGTAAATTACACGTGACTACCCTCAACTTGACACATTTTGTACTGATACACCCTGAACTAATTTTTGTTACTTTGGACTATTCTGAATTATTTTCCATCTAATACTTCACTAACACCTTTAGTAAAATTGTAAAATGACCAAAATAACCATTCATTTTTATTTTTAAAATCTAAATAATAATAATATTTTTTTAAAAGTAAAAGTAAAAGTAAAAGTAAAAATAAAAAGGAGATCAGATTTGATCTCCCGTCTCTTTCACTCACAAAGAAGGAATTCATTCCTCTCAATCGGTTATCTCCTACATCATCTCCCAACCCGAATACACATGGTCAACTCCTTCAAGTCAGTCATCTCTGCCTTCAAATCCCTTATGATGCCCACTATCGCCACTCAGTCACGCTCTCGCCACTGCCGATAAAGATGAGAATCGTTGTACTTTAGCGAACCACTATTGGCGAAAACCGAGAAGAAGCATAGATTTTGACCGCCTATATAGCCGGCCATCGTTCTCTTCGCCACCATCGTTGTCCTCTTCTCACGTGGTGGATCTATCTGCCGCCATCGTCCTTTTCTCTCCATCATACTCCATCTTTTTCTCTCTCCATCTCAATCGCCGATCTTGTGGCGAGCTCGCATTGGTAGTGGAAGCACAACAGCACGGAGGAAGACAGGTTGAAGTTGGCTTCGTCGGATATAGCCTCTTCGAACTCTTCATCTACCACACTCCATCTCTCTCCATCTCCGACACAATTTGGTAGCCAAATTAGGAGAATAAACGACATATCTAGAAAACGAACAGACGTTGGTTCTTTTATGATTTTTGTTGATTTTGTGTTATCAATTATTGTAATAGTTCTATTGAATTTGTTTATACTCTCAATTTTCATAATTAGTTGTTAGTTAGTACTGATTTTGAACAAGTTCATTTGTATTTTTCTTAAGTTTGCTGGTTGATTTGTATGTATTGGGTTCAATCTTAGAATGTTTTATTGGTTGAATTGTAAATTTCATGTTAGTTGGTTGATTACCAACTCACATATTGACCTCTTCTTTCCCCAAGTCAAGTCACCATGTTGTTGTACTCCATCATTTGTTGTTGAGTGCAAATCTGCAAATGAACATGGCATAGATAAGCTGGATAATTAACATATATATATTTATATTTAACAAATACAATATCTAAAACTGAAACCTTATCTTGATTAAGATCACCAATGTGTTGTAGATAATTATCTAAAAGCAATAGGATTGGATTCACTTACAATCCAATCTTAGGTACAACCAAATCCTCAAGTGTGGTAGTGAGCAAACAACGTCGGTAGTCATTTAGCACCCTACCACAGGTGCTAAATATAGATTCTAAACTTATAGTTGAAATTGATATACATAACAAGTCTCTAGCCATTTTAGAAACAATTAGGAACCTTCGGTGTTTAGCCAAACCAAAATATTGAAAGCACTATCGCTTTCACAAATTTCCAAATCCTCTTTCAAATGTTTTTCAAGCTCAGACTTTATATTTGGTCGTAAAGTTGAATAAAATCTTTAAAAATGGTTGAGAATACACCCCTCTGTGGTTTAGAACCCACACTAAATTGAACATACGAGCCACCAAGAACAAAAGTATAAGGAGAAAAAGCATCAACATTCTCATATATTCATCATACATATCTTAAAAAATTTGGTCAATCATTTTTGGGTTAAAGGAATAAATGATACCCAAATTTTGGTCGAAAACTCAATTTAGTGCCCAATTCATAATTGTACTAGAGTTAGTACCTATACTTCAATTTTGAACTCAATTAAGTACCCGACGTCACACTCCATTAACAATTTCGTTAACTTCTTCTATGTGTACCAAGTCTTGCTTATGTGGATTTGTTTTGCTGAGACGGATATTTTTACATGTGTTTTATTAAATGACATGACTTTAAATTAAATTTTGTGACTTTAAATTAAATTTTTATTTAACCACTAAGGGTGGTGCAATTGGTTAATCCAGCTGTGTGAGTGGGAGGAGGTCTCAGGATCAATTCACATCAACACATCCTTGGTGGTGGTGGTGTAAGAGACCACTTTTGTGCGGTAAGGTGCCAAAAACTCTAGGCTAGGGTTAAGAGAAATAATCTCTTTCCTGAAAATTATTGGTTACTTGTATATATACACCTTTAGGCCGACGCTTATAAAAAAAATTAAAATTTTATTTTTATTTTTGAATAAAAAAATACTCAAGCCAAATGAACAAAGAACCATGATTTTCATGTTGTCTCTAATTCCTCAAATCCTACCACAAAAGGTTAAAACTTGAATTCATTTCTAAATATCTTGAATCTAACCCCACCTTTTTTTTTTTTTTATAAGCAACAGAAAAACTCCCTGGTAAAAACAAAACAGAAGAACTTCCAAATTAAAAATCCCCAACTCATGCCCTAACTTGAAATCTCCACATAATATCACTGGTCTTCTTCATCTTCTCCGGCACTGATCACCGCTCCGGAAGCTTCACCTTGTCCATCTCACCGGTCCTCTGTTGACGCCGATCTCAGTATTGGTCCTCCACTGTATCACCATCGCTGAGCTTCCTACCAGATCTGGTGCAGGTTCAGCCCAGATCCGTTTTTGTGCTCTGATATCATGATGCAACTGGGTGGACCAAGTAACTGGGAGTGTGGGTCTTATTTGGGTAGTACCAGTACTTGAATCCTTTGTGGATATTGTTGCTATGACAATGAAGGTGAAAGTGAAGGTGAGGATACGACGAGGATGGCTCTTGTCAATTGGATTGTTGTAATTATTGGACTCATTAATGCAATGGGTGTTGTTTCTGATTTAGTGGACGGTGACTAGAGTGATGAAGGCGAAGACGAGAAGTAGAGAATAGTCTAATTAATAAAAATATATACATTCTATATCATACAGAGAAAACATGCTCAAACAAGCAATGTAATAAAAAAAATTTCACGTCAGTGCAGAACAGGTAACATGGCAACGAGATAACGAAGAGCTTAACGGGCGTTGCCGGAAGATACTAAATCGGGTTGAAAATTGAAATTTGGGTACTAACTCTAGTACAATTAAACTTTGGGTACTAAATAGGTTCCAGCGCAAAGTTTGGGTTCCATTGATGCCTTTAACACATCATTTTTTCAGAACAACATATGTCTCGACATGGTACATTCTATCAATCACATAATTCACATATAACATTTTATGCCTTGGATCAAACACATGAGCAATGATAATAAACAAATTAATTTTAGTCACATCACTCCAATAATTATCATTTTTCATTTTCATTTTTAATGCCATATTAGATAAACACAAATCATCTCTCATATTAGTTGTTTTAAGAATAACATATGTATTTGAAATCTTATCCAAAATGATATTAGATATGGTATACTTAGAGCCAAATCCCTAACTGTCAGATCATAAAAGTGTTTCAAGAAAGACATAAATTCCTTAACATTCACCCAATCATCATCACATATCATACCAAGAGTTTCATCATGACCTTTCTTAAGTTTAGAGTATTATTCAATTGCAATCATAGGATCATCATTCTCATATTTTTCAAAAAAATAAAATCTCCTATTTCATATAAGACTTTAACATTATATAAATGTTGTTCCATCTTTTTGGAACATCAAAACATATACCAGACTTAATGTTCAAACCTTCTTTCAAAGAAAATGCCTTAAACTTTCCTAATCTAATTGAAGATTGGTTAATGTATCGCACAATTGCTATAATCTTCTCCACTGACCTACCCAAAAGAGAAATATCATCACCTCTAGGTTTATGATATGAGCACTGCATCTCATATGCATAAACCTAGCTACACCAAAGTATATTACTGTAACTACCAGAATTGAAATTTTTCTTCAAATATGACAAATCAGTGTCATTAGATGCATTGTTTACAATAATAGTCAGGATTCCATCTATCCCACACTCTTGAAAACATTTTTCTACTGTTTTTTCTATATCATCACACTTGTGAATAACTATAGGACATAAATTAATGATTCACTTATGCAAATTGCATTCACTATAAATGAAATGAGCGGTCAGGCAAACATAGTTTACTTGTTGGACAAAATTCTAGGTATTTGTAGTTAAACATATCCTACTTGAACTATCTATAGAGAATGTTCTTATCCTAACTTTTTAAACACTATACAACTGCGTGACATCCTTATAAATTGTATTCCTAAAAGAGACATTGAACATAGAGCATGCAACTTGCATAAATAACCTAAATCTCTCACTATTGACAAAGCTAAAAGGTAATTCATATATGATAATCATTTTTGCTAATTCATCTATAGTCTTATCTTGATAAAATGTCATGATGTTAGTTGATTATCCACCCCATTTTCTCCAATTTTAAAGTTCAATTTAGATTGACCTTTGTTAACATCAGAATCAGGGTTTAACAAACATTTTCTTATGATGTTTAAGTATAGTATTAGTACCCAAATTATTAATCTCAACCATATACTTCTTACCATAGTAAAAATATTGCGAGAAAAACATATCAGAATCATATTTCTCCAGCTTTGTAAATGAACTCGAAGCCGAAGAAATCTTTTGCTTATCTAAGCGACTAAGCCTCCTGCTCGTGCAACGGATGTTGTATCCTTCTTCTTGGATTTCTTCTCACCCCTTTGAGCTCTTGCATCAGCAATTGACTCCTACTTATGTAGCATAAATGTGATTAGTGTATTAGAATTCAGAATCACTAACAAAAGCCCTAAATTAAAACTATAATCTCAAATTCTACCATAAATCTAAAAAGCCCCAAAACAATCCCCAAAATTCCAAATTGAACCCTAAAGCCACAAAAGCCACAAATTTAATCCAAAATCCCTAATTGGACCATATATCTGAGACAAGTATCATCTAATTTCGTGAAATTGAATATGTAATTAAGTAACAACTAAATTACAACTAACAGGGTGACGCCCCCCACGGGGGGTGAGAAACACTGGCCTGCAAAGAGGTCTCAGGTTCGAGCCTCCTTGCCGACGACGATATGGGGAGGAATTTATGGGTTTAAGAGAACTAACAACTTATAGGGTAACGCCCCCCCCCCCCCCCCCCCCCCGGGGGGGGAGCC